>PVLD010020604.1:0-33510 GCA_004027595.1 Dinomys branickii | reverse complement strand
TGCTTGCATATATGAACGTTATATGAACCCATGGTGACCGGGTGGGCAGCGGAGAGAGAACCTCCCGGAGGAATGCCACTCAGACATGGCAATATAGCAACATGTGAAGGGCAGAGAGGAGGGAGGTGGATATCCTGAACTCGGGAGGGATCTGAGATAGGAAGTGAAACCCTCGGAAAGTCTAAGCAGAACCTCCTCTAGAGGAGGGGATCGCAGATCAGACATGGCGCAGTTGGAGGGAGACGAGATAGAGAGGGAGGAGGTTGCCGCTCCAAGCACACCCCTGGCCCACGCCCTCGTCTCGGCATTCGTAACTTCAGCTTCGGAGACCCATTGCCCAGCTGCAAGGGGTGGGGAACGGTAATGCTGGAGCCACATGGTCTGGACCCGCCCCCACCCATAGCACGACGACAGGGTGGAGCCGGGCGGTCAGCTGTGAGCATATGTGCTTTCCCACCTCCGACCATGGCAGTTTGTATACACCCATGTATGTTATAGTATAGTCTGAGGCAGCTATATCTCTTCCCAAGGTGAGAGTCCAAGGATATAGATAAACCCAGGAGTACAGTTATTATCACAGGGAAGATGACTGATTGAGTGGTAGGGCAACGGAGATGAGGGAGGAGAAAAAACGAACTGATCCAAAGGGCCATCATCTGTGTAACCTGAGTAACATAGATGAAGGTAACATTATGTAGGACAGCATCCAGAGCTAATTCCCTTCTATGTTCTCTATAATTCTGTATTTCCTCAGTCATTTTTGTATTAGCAGAAATGAAGATAACTTTATATTATACAGCATCCAGTGCAAATTCCCTACTATCTTATAATTTGGTATTTCCTTTAATGTTTTTGTGTTAACTAATGTGAAGATAACTATGTAATACAACATCCAGTTCTAATTCCCTACTCTATTCTGTATAACTTCGTATTTTCTGTATTGTTTATGGCTTTTCTGGTTCATATGTCTCCATTCTTTTGTCTTTAAAATTTAAAAAAAAAGAGAGAAAAATTAGAAGACAAAATTACTTGCATGTTCACATTAGTAGCAGCAGGAAATGTACTTGATGAATTTCAGGGTCCACTCATGATAAAACTCTTAAAACTAGAAATAAAAGGAAATGTCCATGCCTGGAACACAGAAAGGATCTACAGAAAACACACATAGTTGCCATTAGCATGCCTTACATGATGAAAGGAAAGTTTTAAAACTATTACTAGAAAAGAAGAATCAACTAACACAACTTCTTTCTTTCTCCCCAACTCCTGTCCGAAGATTAAACAAGTCAATAATAAATTATTATAATTAGGGGCAAACTCTTAACACTTTTTCCTATAGACCCTAAAAGGAAGAGATTTACTAGTAAAATTGAGGTCAATTCTCCAATTCTGGCAGAGACTAATGTGAATTGACCTGTGGAGACCCCACCAGGCACCCACGGTAGGCAAAAGCAGCTATAGCAGTGCTCACAGAAACAGCTACAACACTAATTTTGGGGGAAACCTGGAAGTCCTGGCTGCTCATCAGGTCAGGGCTAATCTTGAGAAGAGTGGGGTACTTGTGGTTGACAGGGGAATGACAGTAAGTATCAGGCTGTGCTTCTGGATGCCCCTGAGGTAACCAGACAGATGTGCACTGCTCTTCACCCTGGCTCACGAGGCCTCAGGGGTCAGGGTTAGTCAGTGGAACCAAGGTGGCACTGTAGTTTTTCCCAAGAAAGACATCAACAGGAAAGTTAAAACAGTTATCAGTTCACAGCAGCTCACTGAAGCCCAATTCCTTTCCCCAGGGTCCTCTCCTCACAAAGCAGAGCTCGTAGCCCTTGGCCACTGATATTAGGAACAAGGAAAAAGCTGAATATTTACGAAGACTCCAAATACCCCTTTAGGTTGCTACATTCCCATGCAGCAGTCTAGAAAGAAAAGTGCTAATTAATAAACAATCATCTATAAAGCACAAATAAGACATTCTACAACTCCTAGAAGCAGGCAGTCTTCCCAAGCAGGTCCCAGATATTCCTGACAAGGGGACACCTGTGACCCTCCAGAGGCCCCTCTTTGAGGAGGAGACCCCTCTTCAAAAACCAAGACTCTAGTACTACTCCGGGTGCACATAAATTACTAGTTACCCCTTAATCCTTAATCCACAATTTGAACAAGCACCTGTAATGAGACCTGTTTTTAATTAGACCCAATAACATGGGTACTCTTGCTAGGGCCCTGGCTTTCAGACTTTTGAATCATTTACCTAACATCTTTCTCTGCCACACTTTCAGCTGTACAGGAAACATGAAAATCTGATCTGCTCCTAATAGTAAAGTTACTCTCCTGACAAAATCACCAAGTTTTCTCCCATCAAACAGGGAGCATAACAGTCCATCACATATGGACACTGATTCCTTTCCTATTGTTTCCTGATAAGTTTTTTTTTTTTTCAACCCAGCCAGTGAGCCACAAACATCCCCAGGAAGGTAGAGAGCACAATCCCCAGAGGGTGTGAGCAGCTGGGACAACCCGTCAATCATGGAGATGCAAGAAACGTGCTAAGAGCAGTGCCCTCACTCTGGGACCAAACAAAGAATTTTAGCTTCAGTGTCCCTTGAGAGATCAAGTAGGTTTTTGATGGGATGGCCTAGACCTGGTACTTGTCCGACAAGATACAAAAGATACAAGAGACGGCTGTCATTAAGCTCTCGGTCACTGCGCTCTCCGTAACAGTGGTTCTCTCTCACCCTGTAGGGTGTACTTGTTCTCCTACTTTTACCTGACTCGCAATTGCTCTCCAGGGCATTTCCCCCAGCCTTATTAAATGTAGAACCTCACAAAAAATTAAAACTTGGAAATAGTATTTATTTAACATATGGTAAATGTCACATAGAAAATGGGACACATTGGCTGGGCATGGTGGCGCATGCCTGTAATCCCAGCACTGGGGAGGCTGAGGCAGGAGGATCATGGTGAGTTCAAGACCAGGCTGGGCTACAGAGTGAGCTCAAGGCCAGTCTGAGTTGCATAGTGGGACCCTGTCTCAAAAAGACCAAAAAGAAAAAAAGAAAAACAAAAAAGGACACAATACATTTTGGGTTGGAGGAATTAAACCACTATCTAAATCTAGTCACCATTTTCAGTTTTTCAATTTTTAGAAAAGTTCTAAGTTTTCATTAAAACACAAAGAAACCCAATCCAACCAAAGTTTCAAGACTGTTAATGTTTCCTTCGCTTTCAAAGCAAAAGGATAAATCGTTAGTGACATTCTGTATCTTTCTTCAGGTTTGAATGTGACATTTCTATGAAAATAAGAACTTACTGTAAATTGCCCCCAACTAGGAAAAATATTTTCTTCAAGGACCTTGGCATCATTTATCCTCAAGACGCTGCCTTGTGCCCTTTTCAGTCACTCTAACCAACTGCACCGACACAGAGTAGATATAAGTGGCATTCTTCTGAACCACCTCCGAACAATAATAGTTTGTTAAATCTCCTTGAGATGCTCATAATGCCTGTGTCCTAAGAACTTCAGAAGCAATCTGTGATAGCTAAGCCTAAAAATCTTTTGATACAAGCTTCTTACCATGGCACAGTCTCCTACCCTTAGGAAATCAGAATTTACCAATGCGAGCCCAGAGGTTCAACACAATTACACCTTACTATTTACGCAATGTGTAACCAGGTATCTATAAAACAAGGCTAACCTCAACTTCCAGCCTAAGCACAATGGATCAGCTGAACAAACTTAACATCCTACTGACCCCCTGTACTCCATCTGAATCCTAATCCCACCCTCTGAATTCACTCCTCTTCACTGATCTTGTCTGCCCTTTCAACCTGGAAGCTGTCCTACAATCTCAACCTGCTCATGTATGTAACAGTAAAGACATACAAAACACATGAAGTTTTTAATATTAGTCAACAAATTAAAAAGTAGACCAATAAATATAACAGAAAAATTATAAAAATTAGATATATTCCTGAATGTTTACAAATAGGCAATTTATAAAGAATTACTGTTTTACTCATAACTTTTCTTATTTCCACAACAGTAATTAAACAGATGAGACGGGGCATGTTCAGGGTGGTATGGCTGCAGACAATAGTAACTAAACAGAGAGCCTGCAGTGAAATTCCTCACACCAAAGGCCTAAATGCCTGTGCTGCATGACCACTTTTCATATCAATGAGGTTAATGTGGTAAGTGAGCTTGCTTCTTGCTCATTAGACTGTCTGATCTAGGCTGGATGGATGACAGTGCTACTCGGAGGATAATGTATATTTAAACTATTCCTGTGCTTTGTTTTAGTAGCACTGAAGGCAGAGAGGCCGTCTCACACAGGCTTGTTGAAGGGAATAAAAGAAGAGATTTTAAAGCAATCTCAGCAAGCTCAGGATACTCATTTTTAACTTTTACCCAAAATGAAGCAAGGGATGCTGTATTTTCAAATTTTATTTTCAGCCTTTCATCAGAAGCTAGCTCCAACAACTTACCCTGTAGGGCTGTAGTTAAATTCATATTATCTTTCGACGAGAGAAATGGGTTTTGGATCCATAAACTTCCTACATGTGGGTCTTCCTCTGATGGAAAATAAAATTCAAGACACTCTAACAAGTTTGGAAGATGTTCGCTGACAACTTTCTGCAGATGTGCACTACCAAGATGATCAGCTTCACTAATGATTGTTGTTAAACTGTGGAGCATGTCATAACAATCTTCAGAAACTGTTTTTCCAACTTTCTAACTTCTGTTTTTGTCCTTCGATCTTATCTGCTATTGAAAAACATGTTGAGTTTTTTTCCTGCACAGAAGCATTAAGGTCATGAAAAATCAGACAAGCAAGCAAGTCTGGATATCCAATTCACATTGGAGACCAATGCTGAGACCAAAAAGGTTTTTTGCCTTGCAAAAATGCTAAAGGATCATTTCGTATCTCACACTCTTGACAGAACTTTCCAAGACAACCACCGTATCTCAGAGTGTTCTAACACTTGCTTATGCTCAGCTTCCAAATTATCACATAATAAAGAGAACCTTGAATGCACTAGATTTTATGTAATTTACAATTTTTACGACCTCAGTAAGCACACTATATAGTTCAGCTGATATTTTTTTCATAGCAAGACTGTCATGATGGATGAAGCAATGTGTTACTTTACATTCCGGAGCAAGTTCCTTAATGTAGGTGACCACTTTGGGATGTTTTCCAGTCACTGAAGCTGTACCATCAGAATGCACTCCCACGCAAAATTTAAATTCCAAGCCACATCTGTCAACATAGTTCTTCACAGTTTCATACAGTTCTGAACTAGTTGTGTTTGTAGGCAAAGAGGCTGAGAAAAAGAATTCTTCCTTTATGTCATCGTGTTCAAACCTCACCTAGACTAAAAGAATTATCATGTTGGCAGTATCTCTGCACTCGTCCAGCTGCAATGAGAAGTACTTTGCCAGCTTTATCTGCTCTATGAGTTGCTCTTCCATGTCATTAGCCAGCTCTTGAATGTGGCGAACTATGGTGTCATTTGAAAGTGGTACTTGTGCTACTTTTTTTGCTGCAGATCCACCTAACATTTCCAAGCAAACTACTTTGATGCAGTCTTTCACAAGTGTCTCGGCGATCGTGTACGGTATTTTGGACTTGGCAACTGGGAGTGCTACTTTATATGAAGCCCTCAGAGCATTAATGTTTATATGAGAAACATTGAACACCTGCTTCAGTTGACTTTTTAACTCACTATTCTTTCTCTCAAAGAATTCTTTTGGTTGTGAACTTATTTCTTTATATTTTGAATACAAATGCTGCTTAAGCTTTGATGGTTTCCTTGCTTCATTAGCCAATATATCTCCACAAATAATACACTGTGGCTTTAGCACTGCATCATCAACTGTAGTTATAAAACCAAACTCAATATAGGAAGGATCATATTTCCGAGTGAAGCACATATGAACTCTTTTGGCTCTTCCTTCTCCAAGATGACTTCTATTGTTGCCATTTATTTTATTACTACTGCGATATTCCAAGAAGGTGTGTCTTTTCTTGAGAAGAAAGTCCAGTGAAGCTTGTTTTGCCATCTGCAAATCAGGATTAAAATTAACAATATAAACTTACATACCTTTATTAATGTTAAAACAATAAATTCAAAACTAGGTTTGATTAAAAATAAAAGATGATTTTAAACCAAGTTATAAAAACAAAAATTGCTTACATTTTTGAGTTTGGTTCACACACAGAAACATTCGGTAAAATTCTGTCTGCAAACTCTACGTCTGATAATGAACACATAGTCATTTTTCCCACGCAAACATCAATTGTGGCCAACTTTTCCAGGACCATGCAATGAATTAAGTTCATGAACTGAGGTACCACTGTACTTCTAAGTTACAGGTGATGAACTAAATGTAAAATAGCACACATTACAATGTGATCTTAATTGTGTTTGATGAGTGCAACCCCCACAAGGACTTACCTCCAGCGGTTAGCAACACCTAAACTGGTCTACGTTCAGTAAGATGAAGCCATTAATCATGTACTTGGATGTTACAGCAATGTCAAGCTATAAAAAATGTTTCTAGACTTTTTTCTATACTTTCAGCTTTTATACTTCTCTTGTGGACTGGCAAAAAATAACTTGCAAACCATCACAATCAAAAGTTTGCAGATCATACTTTGAATACTAATAGCCTTAATCAAGGGTAACTTTCATATTTCAAAACATCAGCTCTACCTCAGAAAGCCTGGTTAAACCTGTGCAGACCTTATCTCATGCTCTCCAGTTAAATCTCACAACTAGACTCTGCAATCCAAACCCTTATGTTCTCACCAAATTTAACATCCTTCACCCCTCCTAAGTATTTCTTTACTTGACTTGAAATGCCCTTTACTCTCCCTCTCCACCCAAACTCACATCTAATTGAAACAAAGTAAACTTCAATTCAATTACCAAATTCATTCTTCCCTAGAAACCCATCATACACACTATTTTATCCTCAGAGTAGATTTCTCATTCTCCCTGAGAATGCCTAACAAGAGACACTGTTCATCTCCCTCAAACAATAAACAAGGTAGCAGTCAAAGTTGTAACCTCAAACTGATGAAAATGTGGGAGTCATGCTTTTCTTTAGGGAAAATACATTCAAGGTAATCAAAATGTGCTTTTTCTTTCTTTTTGAGACAGGGTTTCGCTATGCAGTTCAGGCTGGCCTCAAATTCATGGTGATCCTCCTGCCTCTGCCTCCTGAGTGTTGGGATTACAGGTGTGTGTCACCACACCCAGCCAAAATGTGCTTTTGAGTAACTTATCAAATAATCCTTATCCATCAAGATACAGCAAAGTACAACAATACTTTCCCTGTTTTCATCAGAGGAGATACTCAAACTCTTATCCAGCCTCCTATTATGTCCTGTGAAAATGGTGTCTCTGATGGCTTGAGCACTTTGCAAGGTTGAACAGGCAATCCGCTCTGAATCTCCTGTTTCCTTTTCATCCTACTGGTCTCATAACAAAGACCACAAGTTATTTGGTCACCTCAGCCTGTAGTGCATGGACATTTCTAAGACATGATACGTAACTACCAGCACCTATGGATTCGTTTTCACAAACAAGATAAAAATCTAAGCCTGCTTTCTGGAGGGGGATTTTGAGCCACTTTAGTGGTACTTTCTTCAGTATCATTACTATCTGTTCCAGTCTCAACGTTTCCTTTATACTGGACTTTTGGAGTATTTGCTAGCTGTTTGCTGACCTGGTCCAACTCATTTTTGCTGTGAAGTCTGGCGATCAACTCTTCGGTTAACTGAGAATGAGCTAGGTCTAGCTTAGCTTCAGAGCTAAATGCATCTTCACACGTAGTGTACTGCATGCCTCTGTGATAGCGCTGGTTGTGGGTCATCTGAGCGAACCACAGAAATTCAGTCCAGTGTGGTGAATTGTTCATCTGCAACCAGAAGATCCTCTTTTGGATTTCTTCAGTTTCTTCAGTAGACCTCTGGCTTTGGCTTTGGTAAACCTGGGGCTTCCCATTGACCATTTTTAATTTTGGCCAAATACTACTGAGTTCTCTGATGATATGGCTTGAAAATTCTTTCCCATTGTTGGACTGTAAAATACTGGTAGCTCCAGTAACCGCAAAAATATCTAAAAGAGCATGTGCAACTTCCTTAGGCCTCTTAGATTTTAGTGATCTCAGAAAATTTAACTTCATATGAAGGTCCTGATAATGCATAATAAATTTATACTCCCCATCAGAATTCAACCACATGTCTGTGAGATCTACCTGGCATCTGGAGTTTATTTCCTTAACTCGATTTGATGTTAGAACTCTCTTGAGTTCTGAGTTTTTCTGCTGGCATGGTTTACAGAGTGTTAGATACAGCATGATAACTTCTTTTGTGATATTCTTGTATTTAGCTTTCAATTCCTTTTCCATGCGAGTATATCCACCATGTCCAATGCTGAGATGTGTATCATGCAGAATGTGAAGTCTTCACTGTGTAAATAATATCGTACTTTATCTGTTTCTCCATGTATAGCCTCAATCAACTTCTCATTTCCTTGTACAAGGATCACATCAAATCTAGCCAAGCGACGGTAGTCAACTGATTCCTTTTCTGCCTTAGCTTTAGCCTCTTTTACTTCTGTTATCAACTCAAAGTACTTTGCTTTAGAAAATATCTTAGTATTATTATTTTTGTTTTCCAATAATAATACCACTAAGCTTTTGAAGAACTTGTCTCTCATGTGTTCTGGTTCAATTTCTGCTTCGTTAGTATCCAAGGTACTAAGGTTATCATCACCTACGCTTTGAGACATCATGGAAAGCCACAAAAATGACCCTAAAATATAAAAGCAAAAAGCAATTAGAATATTTGGAAAGTGTTTGTGTGTCTGTATGTATATGTGTGTGCATGAGTGTGCATGTGCATTTCCTGAGTAGCCAATAGAGTGTGAGATGAAAATGGGCTACAGACACACAAAGGGGAAAAGTAGTTTTGGTCAGGGAGCCAATCTTGGTGGGATGAAGGGAGGGTAAAAACTCCAGCCAGGAACAAAGCAGTTCTGATACAGTAGGAGCAGACAGCTTGACTGTGGTTCTCCAGAAAAGTTTTAAGATTAGCCTTAAGGAAAGCACTGTTTCAATGTAAAGCAGAATGCAAATTAGTATTTGCGTTTATTTACTACATAAAATTATTTTGGGTGGAGAACCTTCAGGAATATAGTAATGGATGTTTTTAAACCTGTAGACTACAACTGTATCATCTATTTTACACAGTCAGGTTGTCTGATATACAATATCAATATTTTAGGCTCAAGTTTCTACATAGGGCTGGGGATATAGCTCAGTGGAATAAGCGCTTGCCTAGCAAGTGCAGGGTCCTGAGTTCGATCTTCAGTACCGCAAAAAAAAAAAAAAGTTTCTACATAATAAGTTTATATTGGCTCGGTTTTGGGCTCTGACCTAGTAAAGCATATTTTAAAAAATGTTTAGAATATTCATAATAACACAAACGTTTACAACCATTATCTTGACTAATACCTCAAACTTGGCTTACTGAGTCTGAAGAAAACTACTTAGAAAACAATAATAATAATTTGGAATTAGAATATTACATCCAGACAGATGTAACTGTCTCTCAGGTCAACACTGTATAAATATAAATAACGCCCCGCGGCTGCTCCGCTGTGGGCCCCGCAGATGATCCGCAGTGGGCCCCGCGGCTGCGCCGCTGTGGGCCCCGCGGCTGCTCCACTGCTGCTCTGCTGAGGGCCCCGCTCAGGGCACGTCATGGACTGGACCCACCCCCACCCATAGCACGATGACAGGGTGCAGCCGGGCGGTCCGCTGTGAGCATATGTGCCTTCCCACCTCCAACCATGGCAGTTTGTATACACCCATGTATGTTATAGTATAGTCTGAGAGAGCTATATCTCTTCCCAAGGCGAGAGTCCAAGGATATAGATAAACCCAGCAGTACAGTTATTATCACAGGGAAGATGACTGAGCGGTAGGGCAACGGAGATGAGGGAGGAGAAAAATTGAATGATCAAATGGGCCATCATCTGTGTAACTGAGTAACAAAGGTGAAGGTAACATTATGTAGGACAGCATCCAGAGCTAATTCCCTTCTATGTTCTCTATAATTCTGTATTTCCTCAATCGTTTTTGTAGTAACAGAAGTCAAGATAACTTTATATTATACAGCATCCAATGCAAATTCCCTACTATCTTCTCTATAATTTGGCATTTCCTTTAATGTTTTTGTGTTAACTAATGTGAAGATAACATTATGTAATACAACATCCAGTGCTAATTCCCTACTATATTCTGTATAACTTTGTATTTTCTGTATTGTTTATGGCTTTTCTGGTTCATATGTCTCCATTCTTTTGTCTTTAAAATAAAATTTAAAAAATAAAAAAATAATAAATAAATAAATATAAATACCAATATGTACACCAAATATTTAACTAGTAAATTTAAATCATTCTTAAATGTTCATAATTATCCAAATTATTCTAAATCAATATATTACTGTGTGTTTTGGTCTCATCTAATCTCAACTGCTCCAAAAGACTTCCTATGTCATAAAACTTAAGCTCATAGTGAGTTCCAGAAAAACATAATCTATTCATAACCCAGATTAGCACTACAGCACTTTCTTCTTAACTGCTTCATTGGTAGACCTAACAAGATTGTAAGTCTCTAACAAAATAGGGCTCACTTAGTTCTCCAGTATCTTTCCGTATCTATGTAGCATACTTTTGCATTTTGACTACATTCAAATGTGCTTCATAAAAATCGGTTTATATAATGAAATGAGAATACTCGTGGTGAGTGCTATTTCACAAGGCGATTGGAAATATCATCACGGTATTTCTCTCCATGCTGATTCATTTTCTGCTATGATGTGGAACTATGTGCAGGAAAGGAAGATAAACAAGAATGAATTTGGGGAGGAAATGTAGGTGAACATAAATCAGGAGAATGTAAGCTCAAAAAATTAGAAGAAATATTAGTGAGTCACATGAATAGGAAGACATACCTGCTAGGGCTGTAGGAAAAAGACACTTTCTCCATCACGCTTCAGGTCTTTTATGAAAAAACACCTGCTCTAGACCCAAGCCAGCCTGTATGCCTTCCTCTATACCATACCACTTCACAGATCTTAGCACATGAACAGATGCAGACTTTAGAAACCGCTTTATTCAGTAGCATTTCTAATTAGTATTCCCAAGTCCTACATAACCATCATGTTACAAAAGGCTCCCATGGTCAAGGCTCAATATTCACACACTGAAATGTCTCTTTTTTACACACAGGTACTAATTAACTCCACTGCAAAGGACCCACAGAAAATCCTGTTTGACTATTTTTGACATTATTGCATGAGAGCCTAACTGATCTCCATGAGTAAGATTATATTACACTGGTTAACTTTTCCTTCAACTACATTCAGTAGAAGCTGGAATGGACTAGACCTTCCTTCCTGTAGGACTTCTCATCTTTCCCAGGACTAAATTATCCTCACCATTATCCTGAAGAAGGTGTGGCTCTGGCGAGTCACATTCCATTCCTTCTTCTGCAGGTTGGAGTTCAATACTCATGGACTCTTTTGCAGAAATTAGTGGGGTCATTTTCTTCCACAGGAATTTCTTGCTCATAAGTGTCCTGTGGAATCTGGATAAATGAGTACATTTGATAATCAATATAAATACTGTAAAACCCACAGCTGAACCTCAAAACATTCTTGCACCAAAATAGAACATAAGGAGGTTAAAAAAAAGTCTTCATTGAATTCTTGAGGGCAGTGCAAGATAAACTAAAAAGAGAAATTAATGAAGCCAGAGCTATACACAGAAACTGACTGGCTCTAATGGACAAGCACTGATATACATCCCTGTAGTTTCTGTTTAGGGTACAAACTATGTCATAGACTGTGCTGAAAGAAATCTGTTCGTGTCAGGAGTTGAGAGGAGAAGCAAGTTATCTAGTGGCTAATGAGCAATTTAACACAGGAAAGAACATGATAGATCCTCTAAACCAAATGTGGAAAACATCAGCATTATGGATGGGTAGAAAAGCCCTCCAGACAGAAAACTATGTTGGATGGAAAACAGTATCTGCGCCTTATATCAATTATGTAGAACATGGTTTATAGTTAAAATTCCCCAGTTGTCTCCAAAATATATTTTATATATTTTATAGTTTATAGTTTTTTAAATTCCTCGAAATCCAATTAATATTTATTCAACATCTACACTTATTTTTCCTTGGTCTCTTTTAATCAGGTGTTTCTTACTTTGGACATTCAATTCTGGAGAGTCAAAGCCAGAATGCTTCACACTGGGACTTGTCTCAGTGTTTCTTTACAGAGAGATTCTGGTTAGACATTTCTGCAAGAACACTGCACAGTTATGTTACCCACTGTGTCACAGCACACAGCACACCCCAGGAGGCCGTTTCATTGTTGCTTAAGGCAGTAACCGTAAGGCCTATGCATTTTAAAACTACATTTGTCCCACCCAGGCATAGTGGCACCTGCCTGTAATCCAAGGGGGTGAGGCAAAAAGATGGCAAATGAGCTCCATCTGGGCAACTTAACCGAGAGCCTGTCTCAAAGAACTTAAGGACTGGGCTATATCTAAATGCAAGGGCCCTCGGTCCACCCTCCAGTATCCATCTTTCACAGAAATAAACACTCAAGGCCCATGCTGCATTTTCTCTGATCCAGACATGGTTTCAATGGTTTTTCCAAGAAGTAGTACAGAGCAAAGTTTTATGTAACAAAAGGTCGAGTAGTATTGTAGGCTCATCCTCCCTAGGGTGTCATCTCTAGGCCCTTTCATGGCTAGGGTGGGTATAGACATTTCTGAAATGTCACAGATTTAATTTAGTGTTAACCTTATAGGGGTTTCCTTGACTTTCCACATTCCATATTTGTATTTCCTGTCACAGTGGAAAAACAGTGAAAAACATTAAAAACAATGTATTTATTTGATTCACTTGCTATAGCCTAAATACAGAACTGCTTTAAGTATTCATGTGTGCTGTGGGACACTCCCAAAAGTGTACCTGCTAAAGTTCAATGCAGATTTACATATGTCCACAGACATCATGCCAATAAGAGTATATATTCAGAATACTGTGTGCAAGCCAACTGAACTTTTCCCTGCGTTTGTTAATAGTTTGATAAACAGTTGGGCTCATTTGTGTCTGTTTAAACATTTCATACTTAATGTACTTTAAAATACTCCACTTACATATACCAAAAAGTCAAATATATTTTCAGAGAAGTCTTTGCCACAGCCATACACCCTCTGAATTCAGCTTACGCTTCACTGTGTTTACTTTTGTGAAAATATGTAGAAATGTTTTGTATATATATATATATATATATATGCACGCATGTTTGCATGTTTTTCTGTATGTGTAATTACATACAAATTAAAGAACGCATGTTTATTTCTTCATATTATATATACTAGTTCACATTTTTTTCATTTCATGTAAAAAGAGTAGCTAAAAGCCACTTCACACCCATGCACAGACATCATCCCTATTCTTTTTTTTTTTGCCTACCTAGGATGCTGTACTTGGTGCATCTGTGCAGGTTATTCAGTCATTCATGCAGGCATTTAGAATGTTTACAATTGTTTGCATTTACAAACAATTGCAACAAGAAACTATTTCTACCTTATTTCTATTTGTAGACATGTATTTTCAAGTAAGTTTCCAGAAGTGTTATTGCTAGGTCAAAAGGTAAGTGTCAAGCTCGGGTTCTTAGTCAGTGACAAGTTGCATTTTGTAGGGTTGAGCCATTCTGTACACCCACCACCAATATACCAGAGGGCTTGTTTCCTGTCAGGGCAATAGGCTGCGCTGTTGAGTGTTGGATTTTTCTTCAATCTGGCAGTTGATAAATGGTACCTCTGTATCGTTTTGATTTGCTTTTATCATTATTGGAGTTGAGCACCTTGGCACATTTAAAAACCTTTCTAAAAACGTTCAATGCTCAGATCAGATTTGTTTTCCTCCCCCAATACTGGGGATTCAACCTAGGGCATTTCCAGTAATATTAGGTTGTATCCCTGATACATTTTGCAAATAATTTCATTAATATATTGGCTTTGCTTATAGGTTTTTGTGTGTCCATATTTAAATCTTTCACATAGAATTTAATAACCTCTTTTCTTGATATGGGTTTTTGTACCTTCTATTGCTTGACTAATGTGCCATGTGTCACTACCAGTTATCTGAAAAGGCTTTTGGCATCTTAGCATCTTGGTAAGACCATTTCCCTGTTCTCTGAAGTTATTTTTCCTAGCAATTCTTTAACTTACACATCTGAATGAAGTTCATGGGTTCTAACACTTTTTTTCAGTAACTAAGCAATTAGTTGCATTTCCTAAGATAGCGGGTAGAAATTCATTTTCCATTACCTTTATGTTTTGTATTCCAGGGAGTAGTTACCTGCACTGTTGATATCTCATTGAGGTATTATCTACTCCAGGAACCCCATTAGAACTGATTTCAGTGAGCAGGCTGGCCATTTCTCAGCTTTCCTGGGTTCTGCTGACTTGTTACTTGTAAGCAGCAGGTTATTTCTCTTGGACTTTTGCTGCACTGACTATATGGCTAAGTAAGGAAGAGAGTGATTAGCAGATGAAAGCAGCCACAAGATACAGTCAAAAGGCGGTCAGGTGTGGTGGCGCATGCCTGTAATCCCAGCACTCTAGAGGCTGAGGACTACCATGAGTTTGATCCCAGCCTGGGCTACATAGTGAGTTTAAGACCAGCCTGGACTACACAATGAGACCCTGTCTCAAAACACTCAAAAAAAAAAAGAAGAAGAAAAGAAAAAGAAATGTCATTACCACTGACTGAAAAGTACTATTAAATATTCAATATGAATAAATTTCTATTTTCAATGAAAAACACTTCTTTTAAAACTTGAACTGAGACCAACTGATTAGTGAGTTAGAGAATGCTTAAAAGAAATGTATCTTTAATATAAAAAGGTTTACCTCCAAATTATCCATTGTCACTGCTTGTTACAATGGTATTTGACTAGGTTTTGCTTCCTTGGGAAATCCAAACAATTCAATTCTCTAATGTATTCCTCCTTTCAGTATATATGTAAATTTACTAGGTCTCTGTAAAATCAGGCCTGTAAGTGCAATTGTCACACCATCAGTTACTTGTGCCAAGCCTAGAAATGAATCAGTGTCTAACAGCAGAGCCTTACAGTAATACAAGGAAGTCCTGCATGTACCTATGCAGAATTTCCATTTGTATAATACTGGATTTGTATAGTGAACTTACCTTAACTTCCCCCCAAAACAATATAAACCTGTAACTTCCATGATGAAGTCTGAAGCCTTAAGGCCCCACCCCCTACCCACACATAATGTATCACACTGCGTTATTCTACTCTAGTTTTGGAGAGTTTTTACTGACTTACAGAACTCCTAACCATTTCTACATGAGAATCTTTGTTAGTCATTTAAGCATTCCGCCACTGCAAGATATAGGGGTACGTCATGAAAGTAAGTATCCAATAGTGAATAACCCCCTAAAGCACCCTTAAAGCCAGGCGTGGAGGCACATGCTTATAATCTCAACACTTGGAAGGCTGAGGCAGGAGAATTCCCATGAGTTCAAGGCCAGTCCAAAGTACACAGCAAGACCCTGCTCAAAAAAATAAATAAATAAAATTAATTAAAATTTTCAAAATAAAAAATAAAGCAGCCTGAAGAGGATAATAGCCTCTAGGGTTAATCATACCTCCATGATTAATTCTAACATTGTAAGCAACAGTTTCTCACAAAACTACAATCTCCTTGAGAACAGAAACCTACTGAATTATACTGATTCAGTACAGCACACAGTGAGAACAGGCTTGGACTGTTCGACTGGGGGCTGAGTACAGAGCCAGCTTCCAGTGGAGTGCAGCAGCTTTCCCACAAAAGCAGCTACTGCCCTGACATCTACCAACACAGATTCATTTTGCTTTTAGAATTTTACATAAGCAGAATCAAGGAATAGCTATTCACATTTGTCTGGCTTCTTTGGTTAAACTGTGCTTGTAAAGTTCATCCCCACTACTGTAGTAATTGTTGAAACATCTTCATTTATGTATTCACTTGCATAAATACACAATATGTTCACCTGTCCCAGTTTTTATTTTTTTATCCTGGGAATTGAACCCAGGGCTTTACCCATGCTGAGCATCTGTTCGACCACTGAACTACACCTGTGGGCCTCATTCTACTCTTCATAGGTATTGAATTTAGAGGTTTTGGCAGTTTTGATAAGGGTGCTGTGAACACTGCTTTTATGTCTTTACAGGCTTCTATTGATATATACCTTGTAGCAGGTTTGCTGAATCATTGAGTTAAATATGGCAGATACTTCCCATATGGTGATAAAAACTTACTCCAATAGTAATCATTCCAGCAGCTCAACATCTTAAAACTTACTCATGTCGTTACTTTTAACACATTGGTTAAAATAAAATGGTACCAGTCTCAATTTGCATTTTCTGATTACTAATATGATTGTTTTATAATTTTATTGACCAATTAGTTACTCGTTTTTCTTAAACTAGATATTCAAGTCCTTTGCTGACTTTTCCATTGCAGTACTTTTTTTTTTCCTTACTGAACTGCAGCACTTTACATGTATTCAGATGAGAGTTTGTCAAGAGCTGGCACAGGAAAAAGTAAGTCTATTAGACCCTATTGTTTGGAAGTTATGTTATCTGTAGTTAGGATTTTCAAAGCCAAACACTAACAAATCATGCAATGGGAAGCAGTTCTAGCCATTCAAAACAAGGTAACCCTAGTTGGGCACAGTGGTGGATGCCTGTAATCCCAGCACTCAGATCACAGCAAGTTGAGACCAGCCTGGGCTACAAAGTGAGCTCAAGGCCATCTTGAACTCCAAAGCAAGACTCTTGTCTCAAAAAGATGAAACAAACAAAAAAACCCAAGGCAACCCTGTGTGCGTAACCCTGTGTGCGTACACACACACACACACACACACACACACGTATTACATACCCATACTGGTTCTATAAAAGAAGTTGTCATGCAACGAGTCAATTATAATGCAGAAATAAGTTTTTATCCATGCGTTAACAATGTTATTCATTGTTCAAGTATAGACATGAAATTGGACACAACTCAAAATACCAAAAAATACTATTGATCTGTATATCCTGATATATTTAAGCTATCTGAAGTTTATCATTTCCCCATTTATATACACTGAAAATATTAATCAACGGGGTGCAGTGGTGCATGCCTGTAATCTCAGTATTTACAAGACTGAGCCAGGAGAATCACTGCCAAGTTCAAGGTCAGCCTGGGTTATATACAGAATCCAAGGCCAACCTGAACTATATAGTCAGGCCCTGTCTCAGAAAAACAGAACAAATAAAGAAAGGTTAAACTATATTTCTGCATTTGACAATAAAATGTCCTTTTTGTTTGTGATAGTAGAGCTGGGACCGTTCTTGAAGTCACAAAACTAGCTACTATTTGAAGGCACTTCCATGGTACTTTCAATTTTCTCAAGGTCTTCATACCTTAAGGCAGTGATGAAGAATCTTTTAGCGACTGAGTACCCAAACTGCAAGCCAAAACTCACTTATTTATTACAAAGGGCCAACACTGCAATTATGCTTGAATACTGAGATTGTAGATAAGAAAAAAAAACTCATGTCTTAAAAAGAAAAACACAGTAGTAGAGCTTTCAAAGATACAAATGGCTTTTTATTGAAAAGCAGAAGTTTGTATTTGATGTGCTTTTATACAGTTAATGTGATCTTTGCTGTTGTATACATGCTGATAATTTGTCAAACCTTGGCTCATACTTTGTTAGTTTGAGAGCAACATATGCAGCACTCAGGTCATCTGTTAGTCTGTTTCTTCTATCAGATTTAATAAAATTCAAAGCTGAAAACAGCTGCTCACAAGCATAAGATGATCCAAACAAAGTAAGAAAAGCAATCCCAAGTGCTTTCATTGACTTAAAATTATCTGGCAGCGAATTCCACACTTTAAGGATTTCATTTTCAGAACTACTGACTGTGCTGTCCTTTGTCCTCCCTTCACACTCTGTCTTCTCTATCTCCTCAAGTGTTGCACGCAAGTCACAGAATTTGTTTTTCCAGATACAGCTTTCTTGAAATTCTAATAGTTCCATTTCCAGATTCTCACAATCTAACCAGTATAAGCAGGAAAGATCAAGATCTTCAAATTTGGCTTTATCTGGAGAAGTAAGAAAACACAGGGTTGTCTCCATCTTGCGGAACTGTAAAAATCTGTTACTAAAATTCTCCTTTGCAGCTGCTACAATGCTAGAAAATTCCTTGTAGATTTCCTGATAGTTTACAGGGTTCTCTCTAAATGTACAATTTTCTAAATGCATTTTTAGACTTGGAAAATATTTCAGCTGCCCATTTTCTAAGTCTCTTTCAAAAACTTGCAGTTTTCTCTCAAATGTTTTGATATCACAAAACATCCTTTCTGCTGTTTTCCCTACACTTTGTAGTTTTTTGTTCAGTACATTGCAGTGTAGTATGAAATCTGTAAAGAACATGAGGTTATTAAGCCAGGCCATATCAGTGAGCTGTGGACATTCCTGCTCTTTTTCATTCATAAACAGCCTAATATCCTCCAAGCAGGCTACAAATTTCTCCAGGACTCGTCCTCTGCTCAGCCACCAGACATTACTGTACACAAGTAAAGAATTATACTGTGTCTGAACCTCAGCAAGAAGCACTTGAAACTGTTCAAAATTAAGAGCATGAACCATGATGTAATTCACCATTTTGCTGACATCTTTGAGGATATCGTCTAATTTTTTGCTGCTTTCCCTGACACAAAGAGCTTCCTGATGTATAATACAATGAAACTGAATGACTGGGTGTTTTGCTTTTTTAACAAAGAACTGTATGAAACCAGATGTTGCCCCCACCATGCAAGGTGCCCCATCAGTAGTAACTGAAACCACTTTTTCTGGTCTTATGTCTTGTGACAAAAAAGCCTCCATCACGGCATTGTAGACATCTATCCCTTGTGTTCTTCCAGCCAAAGACACCAGCTTCACCAGCTCTTCTCTCATGACGTCACCAACAGCATAACGCAGAATCACTGCCAGGCTTATGTGGTTATTTATGTCTGTGCTTTCACCCAAGCACATGGAGTAGCAGGCTGCCTTCTGTAAGTCAGTGGTGAGCTGCTGACTAACATCACTTGCCATACGAAGCACTCTATCTTTAACAATGTTTCCGCTAAGTGGCATCTCAGAGATGCGCTGCATAATTTTATCCTTGTTTGGGAAGTCATGAAACAGGGAATCACTCCCCGACAACATGGCCATCTTGATGAAATGCCCCTCAGAGAGGGGTTGACCATGTTTTACTATGCTCAGTGAAATTTGAAAGCTGGCAGCTGTCAGATGATTTGTTTTAGAAAGATACCTGCAAAAATTAAGATACTGGAAATGATATTGCCTCAATTTACCTTCAAGAAATTCTTTCCTTTCAGTTTCACCAAGTTCGGCAACACTTTTGTGGTTGGTGTCAAAGTGCCGTCTGACACTCGATGTGCGACACACAACACTTTTACTACACAGAAGGCATAATGCTTTTCCACTGCGTTCAACCACTCCAAATGACTCTGTCCAGGCCTCTTGGAATGATCTTCCACTATCTGTTTTCAGTTTTGCTTTTTTTGCTGTAGTCATTTTTTGGTGTTCAAGACTTGGACTCTACAAAAACACAAAATTACAAAAAAAAAAAAAAAAAAAAAATGAAGCACCCAACGCAAATCTATCCCTATGCCAAAGCAGGCTAACACCATCAGTGAACACTGAAGAACTGGACAGCACCCGCATCAGCAATCTATGGCAATGAACCCCAGCGGTAGCTCCTCTGGCATTTGCTGACCACCAGCACAAAGGGGCAATGCTTCACTTACCGCCAGCTTTTGGCCTACCCGGAAAAAGGAATTTGAGTGCATGTCTTACCCTGTGGGGCTGCTGCTAGGATCAGTCAGTTCAACCAAACACACATACACACACACACACACACACACACACACACAAATCCTTGCTTTGTTTTCATAAATTCTTCACAAACAATTCAACACGATCCTGCAGATTCAAATATGGACACCACAACATCAACATCAAAAGATTCTCCCCAGTCATGGTGGTACACACCTATAATCCCAGCACTGGGGAAGCTGAGGCAGGAGGATTACAGTGAGTTCCAGGCCAGCCTGGGATATACATAACTGAGTTCAAGGACAGCCTCCTCTACACAGTGAGACCGTCTCAAAAAAAAACTCTCACTCTTTCAATTAGAACACATATTTGCTAAATCTCAGATATTAAATTTTGATTTTTCTTAAGAAAATTCAAAGCTAAAATCTTATGTTAATAAAAACAGATTTATTAAAACCCGCAGCCAGGCTGAGGATATAGCTCAGTGGCACAAGTGGCTGCCTGGCAAGCGCAAGGTCCTGAGTTTGATTACTGGTACCAAAAACAAAACAAAATTCACAGGCAGCCCAAGCAAATGTATATACATCTTGGCAGTGCACTGACCAGCCACGTGAAAGCTAAAACAAGCTGTGCTAATGAGCCATGGCTTACTACTTCACCACATGGTGTCACTGCCCCTTTTGGAAAACGTACATGCCTGTATATGCACTGTTACCTGACGCTCAGCTGCTGAAGCATGCTAGGGCAACTTGCCTCCAGAGTCAAGAGAGCTCTGTGCACCACACATGGAACAGGTTCACCACCGTCTTAAGCCTTTCTCTTTAATCCTGAGAAAGGACACACTAGGTTGCATCTTCTTTGGTATTGAAAAATGTTCCACCTCTTGTTTATGTATGCCTTGTTCTAATGGAGTTTGTAGCACTGGCAACTGTTCCAGTTAGACAACTTTCTTTTACTTTCTCAGCATTGCTTCTCACTGTATATAACGTTGACTTCTTCGTGATGGTTGTACAACCACAGGTTCTTTCATTTCTTTCCAAACATTTTACAATTTAAAGTTTTCTTTCCAAACACTTTACAACTGCTTCAACTGTCAAAGCTTATCTTTCTTACACTATCAGAAATGTTACTACCAACATGATTCCCTGACACTGTGGACCCCCTCACCTCGCTCATTTCCTGGAATACAAAAATGCTTAGCAAAAAATGTACAAAGATGGGTTTGTGTGCAATTAACCACTTTCAAGACAGTGTGTGGCCAAGAGAGCCAAACAGAAGGATGTGGGGGAAAGGGGCACGATGTAGGATATTACATGTCTTTATGTTTGCTTCAGTATTCGTCTACAATTAATCAGATACTTTGAATTCAGTTGTTCTTACTTGGTGACCCAAAACAACTTGCTGGAAAAAACTAACATACAAGTCAGGAACATTTTAGCATTAGATTGATCTCATTTTAAAGATTCCACATTCCACAAACTTGTGTTTTAACAAATAAAACTGCAAACATAAAAGTTCACCTTCAAAGAGACGGATAAATACATAGACAGCATCATCGCTGAAATGTGTCTAGCAGTACCCATGGAGGTCTAAGATTTCTATCACAGAAGGAAAAGTGACTTTGGTAAAAAGACTCTTAAAATTCTTCTGAATAGAACACCGGACTCATAACACTTCACATACCAACAATTCTAGGCATTATTAGTGACATGGCCAGACACAGTCAACCCAGATCTTTTCTGACAGTGCCGTTAAATTTCTCCCCCTCTTCTGTCTCCTCTCTCTTTGCAGTACTGGAAATGGAACTCAAGGTCCCCTACTTGCTAGACAACTGCTCTGCCACTGAGCCACTACCTCCACTCTTTTTCTTTTTTGAGACAAGTTTTCTCTAAATTGCTCAGGCTGGCTTCTAATTTGTGATGCCTCTGACTCAGCCTTCCAAGCGGCTGGACTACAGATATGTGGCACCATATCTGCCTCTAAGCTACCTCTGTGTGTCTCTCGTAAAATACGTTTCTCATATTCTTAGGCTGACTTACTTTCACGTATGGTAAAAGTAGTGCCCATCATAACAAGAGACATAGGACAATAATTATTTTATACACCTACCTGTTTCTTGAATCTTACAATCATTAAGTAAAACTTCTGCTATAAGCAATGGAGCAAGGTGGTTAAACCGTCTCATTTGGAACGGTTATCACACAAAAACTGTTACAAGCGAAAGCCTATTTACCGATAAAATAAGAAAAAGGTACTCAAACCCAATTTTGGAGCGACCAGGGTGACGTTAAAGCATCCCACCGTCCTAATTCTGGAGCCCTGCACTCAAATTCTCTTCAGAAGACGGCGTCTCCGCCTCTCACCTGCTGCCTAGGTTCGTCCAGCTCCCTCTCCAAGCCCTCCAGCACCGTCACCGCCTCGTCCCCGCTCTGCGGGTGCCGTCCGCGCACCCAGGCCTGCAGCTCCCCGGGCAGGACGGCCAGGAACTGCTCCAGCACCAGCAGCTCCAGGATCTGCTCCTTGCTGTGGGTCTCGGGCCGCAGCCACCGATGACAGAGCTCGCGGAGCCGGCGCAGCGCCTCCCGGGGCCCGGCAGTCTCTTGGTAGCAGAAGGCGCGGAAACGCCGCCGAGAGAGCTCCGCGGGACCCGCCCCGCCCCTCGGCTGGCACGGCTCCGGGTCCCAGGCGTGGTCCTCCTCTTTCACGGTCACCTGGACAATGTCCCCCACATGCCCTGCAGCCCCGCCAGCCTCCATCCCGCCGGAGGCGTCTGCGCCCGCGCTCTCGCGGAGGCCCACAGTGCTGGTCTCCGCCTCTGGCCAGGAGTTTCCGAGCTAGCAGACGCCCCGCGGAACCAGCGCAAACGCGCTGAGGCAACTCGTCCGCGTCTCAGTGCAGCTCGCTCGCTTTCGAGCGACGGACACTCGCGCGGTAAGGGCCCCAGTGTACAGCCCGCGCGGGGACATCAGGAAGGGGGCCGTTAGGGGACCGGGGCCCTGGCCCCACTGGCGGCAAGCCGCCCACGCTCGCCCCACCCCAGCCACAGTCAGCTTGGAGAGCAGCGGAGCTGCCCCCGGCGGAAGTGCCTCCCACGCACGCGCGGCCGGCGCGCGCTTCCGGTCCTCTCTGGGCCGCCCGAAGAAGCAGACATCTCGGTGGTCGCGGCGGGAGGTGTGGAGACTGCCGGGGATCAGCTGGCTCGGGTGTCGATGGGCATCAGGTGTCGTGCGACAGAAGTCGCGGTGCGAGCGTTGTCGGGACACTTGCTGCTCTAGGTTTTCCTGCCACCGCGATGAATCACCCCGGGACAGAAAACAGCTTGGAAGAGCGGCCCACCCTCTGTGCCCGCTCGGGATTTCCGCGCCTCTCTCTCTCTCTCTCTCTCTCCGGAGACCACGCTTTCCCGGCGACCACACCCCGCCCCTGCTGTGGCTGGTGCCCGACGGGAGACGCCGCGGGAAACGCAAAATCTGGGCCGGTTTTCCCAGCCCTGAGAACCGCCCGCGCAGTTCGCGGGAAACCCGGCGGGGCGCGTCCTGCCGCAGCGTGCGCGGGGCGGGGCACCGGGAGGCGGTGCGGATATGCGTGTGCACAAGGATGTACAGGAATGTGCAGGGCTATAGGGGCGCAGAGGGAGTGCGAGTGTGTAAGAACTGTAGGGGTGTGAAGTGTGTGGGTCTGTGCCTGAACGTGCGGATGTGTGAAGACCTGCAAGGGTGTGGGCGGAGTGTGCAGACGTGTAAGGATGTGCAAGGGTGTGGAGGCGTGTGTAGGAGTTTCATCACTGTGCAGCGCGCTGCAGAGGCCACCAGGAGGGGGCGCAGGGACTCCCAGGCCCAGCCAGAGTCCTGCCTGCTCCTCGCCAGCTTGGTCACAGCCCACAGCCGCTCAGGAGCGCGTCACAAGTGACCCTGCTGAGTGCTGCGACGAGGACTACCATTATTTACTGCAGACACGTACTAATAAAATCTTTTTGAATGAACATGCCCGAGGCATATTGTTGAAACGGTCTCTTCGGGGTTCTCTGTCTTTCTTTGGTCTCTATACAGATTACACACGTTTTGAGTTTTCCAATCTGTGTGGCTTTGAGTTACCAGAACTGTGCTCTCAGAAATGTGGAAGTAAACATTTCTTAGATGAGGGTCTGTAAACGACCTTCCGTGAGTTGCTACACCCAGTGAAATTGAACGTAAGTTCTTTGATTATGTGTCAAAGTCTTCAGACCAAAAACTGCGTGGGATCCTCTCTCTCCTAGCCGCTGTCAGTGCGCAGCGCTTTTCTTCTGTGCTTTCCCAGAAGCAACAGGTAATTCTTAATTTCTCAGAAACGCTATGCTGTTTGGTGTGCATTCTTCCACTCCATGTAAAAAATGAACGTATACACTCACAAATTTTGTTTTACAAAAATGTGTAATACTGTGCCTTACTATTCAAATGTCAGTTTTGTTTTAAACTTAAATCATTCCCAGAAACTGCCAAGTCAACATGTGGTAAATATGTCTATCCTGTTCTTTTTAGTAGCTATATAATACCTCAGTTAAGTTCACTGGCACATTTCCACACTTCTGGTATTGCAAAATATTACAGTATTCTTAGATATGTATTTTATTTTTTATATCTATAGCATGACTTTTTATTTTGTTTTTTAGAAGAAAAACTGGGCTGGGTATATAGCTCAGTGGTACAAGTGCCTGGCTGGCAAAGCACAAGGTCTTGAGTCCCATTCCCAGTACACACGTAAAAAAAAAAAGAAGAAGAAGAAAAAGAAAAACTGCTGAGGCGGAGATTGTACTGGAAAAGCGCATCCGGAGAAGTAGTCATCGTGAATCTCGCTGTGGCAACAGTCCCGATTTGTGCAGCCCCTTCCACGACCTGGGAAAGGGTCGCTCTTTATAAAAACTTCTTTTTTAATTTGCGAACTTTCTGTGTGTATTGGGAATATCTTTTACACCTTGGAAATCAGTTTACACAGCTGCCTTCCTGTGCTCTAGCGCTATCCTCAGATACATGATACAGGCTTTGAAGTGGCCGTACATACTTCGGTGTTTATAACATCTATTCCTTTGTGTTAAAGAGGCCGCTAAACTGTGCAAGCTTCAGTTTCCACAAAACAGGAATCTGCCGGCTGTGGGGCGGGTCTGGGTTATTTTCTGCAGGCCCCAGCTCTGCGGCTGCGCGGGAAAGGGCGCTGTGAAGGATCTATCTCAGCATAGCTATGTACCTGTGGTGTTTCAGTTAGTGGCCCCATGGTGTAATGGTTAGCACTCTGGACTTTGAATCCAGCGATCCGAGTTCAAGTCTCGGTGGGACCTGGAAGCAGACGTTTTAGAGAGCTTGACAAACTCTCAATACTGCCGGTTTACAAGGTGCTCTAGATCTGTGTGTTCGGCATTCTAGCGATCTACTTTCCGGCTTCCTTCTAGTTCTCTGTGTGCTAGACTATGATTAAATCAGAGGAGGAAGGATTGTCCCCAGTATGAAAGGAACAGAACAAAGAACAAGCAACTCTTTACGTTTTGCACAAATAAATCTCTTCTGCGAACCTAGTGATCTAGTTTCAGATTTCTCTCTAGTCGAGTTCTCTCACCAAGTGAGAACCCATTAAACCACAAGTATTTCATCACCTCATACTACGAATTACCTCTGCTTACACAGAGTCTCTAAGTTGTTTACCAAGTTTATGAAAGCCAGCCTTTTGATTCCCATGGTGGGTCTCGATGCTGTTCCATGAATGTGGCCGTGAAGGTCCTAACTTAATGGCACAGGGAAGTCCCTTCTCTCTCAGCCATGTTGACTCAGCAGACCTGGTCCTGCCTTCTTTGCATTTTCCTGCTGCTTCTCTGATGAGGTCTCGCCCATGGTGCTCCCCCTCCAGAGTAGCCAGACCCCTCTCTTGGCTGTGCGGAGTGCATGTAACCCCACCCTTCCACCAGCCACTACCATGTCCAGCCTGTGACCAGTTCTTCACATACATCACAAGTCCCAGCCTGGAGCTTTGTGAAATGACAGTAGCAGAAGGGAGGACCAGCTTTGAAAAGTAAAGGTGAATTTAATGATGTGATCACTGTGATCACATCTATTGTCAGACACACTTGTCCTAGCTCAAAGCCAAGAACTTGGACTTCATCCAAAGGCACCCAGTTTAGAAAAGACCCAGCTGTGTGTGGTGACCTAACCCTGTCAAGGGCCAGCAGCCAAGGGGGTGGGGTTCGGGGCATACCTGAGATGCTTCTCCTGGACCCCGACCTTTAGGAAGCAGAATGGTGCCTGGGGGTGGGCGACAAGAACTCCATCCTAACCAAAATTCCTTGGGCTTCTGATCCCTGTTCTTGATTAGTTCTCACCCTGGCCGTGCCAGCCCTGGTTTAGCAAGCATCCAATTCCCTACCCTGGTAGGTAGCCTCCTTACCTTAATAATTCTCCCCCCAAGGATGTTTTAGCCTACCCATTGGCTTAAACCTGCAGCTGCTTCTATTGCCTTTGGGTTTGAGCCCAGCCTCTCTTGCCTGTTCCAACAATCTTAGCTAAAGCCTTGCCTGTTTAACTCCATTATGTACAAGGTTGCTGTGACGGTTGATACAAGGGGGCCAGGGTCCTCACTTGGTAAACATCCTCCAAGCAGAAGGAGATGATGTCAGCGCTACACCTGCCCTAGGCGGTGGTAGCATGCTTACAATGTAAGCGGAGAAGAGGCTTGTCCCCACCCACCCTTTGCTCTTTCTACTTTTGCTGTCTTCTTCCACCTTGAAGTGTTGCTCCTGTGCCCTGCCACCCTGCCTTGGAGCCAGCTGATTACAGACTGAAACCTCCATAAACTGTGAGCCAAATAAACCTTTCTTCCTTAATTTGGGGTATTGGGTATTTTGTCTCAGCAAGGAGAGAAGAGTAACTGACACACTTGCTTTTTTCCCCGTAAAACGTTGCTTTGAAACTCTCCTCCGGAAGGAGGTCTAACCGAGGGCGGGAGGATGTGTCTGAGACAGGCGAACCTACAGATATGTCTGGACCAGAGGCCTGGGGAATCAGTGGTGGACAGTTTTCTGAAGAAACGGAAATAGACTTTAAAAGAAAGAGACATTCTTCCCAGACCTCTGCCCAGCTGGGCAAAGAAAACCCAGGTGACGACGAGGGTGGGACTCGAACCCACGCGTGCAGAGCACAATGGATTAGCAGTCCATCGCCTTAACCACTCGGCCACCTCGTCCATACATACCACTTTGGGGCGGTTCCTCCCAGCTGGTTTGGAGCTGTGTCTACACCACCCTGCGCTGGGCTCTCCCTGGCTCCGTCCTCGCCCTGGACTCCTGAGTGCGCCTGCTCGGGACGGCTCGGGACGGCTCGGGACGGCTCGGGACTCCGGGGCTTCCGGGTAGCGGAGAGCAGCGAAAACCTGGCTGGGCCTTTGGTTTGCCTCTGAAACGCGCCGGACAGCTCCGACGCAGCCGCACTCCTCTTCGGTTTCCTCGCGGGCTGCTGCGTTTGATCAGTCCGCAACCTAGACAAGCGGCCACTGATGCGAGCACCGCAGGAAGAGCAGGGAGCCAACCGCCGGCCCCGGTTTCCGCGCCGGCTGGCGGGACGCACAAGCCCAGGAACCCTAATTCCACACGGTCATTTTAGGAGCGGTGCGTAAGGGATCCTACCCGGAGAGGCACCCGCTTCCCAAAGCGAGCTTGGCGGGAGCCTCTTGCCAGGTAGCGAACCCTGCGGGGCAGGAACCAGCCAGGGCCTAGGGCACTCCGCGGAGAAACAGCCTCTTCGGGGTGCAGGAGGAGCAGAGTGCGAGGTCCAAGACCCGACCCGGCAGGACTTGGCCCGCGAGGACCAGCCAGGGCCACCGTGCCGAGAGCGACGCAGCGGGACTGACGGCCGCCGCTCCTGATGGAAGGTGCGGAGTAGGAAGCAGCGTTCGCCTCTCTCAGTGTTCACCAGTCTCAGGGGCCTTCCTGGGCCCTGTTTTACTGTTCTTGCTGTCTTCTGCCCTCGTGCTTCGGCTTCATCTCTCGGATTAGTCACATTTTTAGCTGTAGTTAATAGCTTCTCTGTTAATTTTTAATCCTTTCTTTTCCCCCTGAAACAGGGTCTCGCTATGCAGTTTAGGGTGGCCTTGAACTCACTGTATAGCCCAGGCTGGCTCAAACTCTCAGGGACCCTCTTGCCTCAGCTTCCCGAGTGCTGGGATGACACCTTCAGCACTATGCCCGGCTATATCCTTATTTTTTGAAGTTCATGTCTTGGGTCTACATTTTTATGTAATTCTCTCCAATATTATTGTGTACTTCAGTTGTAATTACCTACATTTGATATATTTTCTACAGCTGTTCTATACTTTGCATCGTAAAATTCAACACTGACAGTTGTCTGGAGATAAATATGACATGTTGTGGGTCAAGGTAGTCATTACCTTCTTGTGTCGTAGTAAATTCTTACTGTTGACTTTCTGCATCCCTTGCCTGACTTGGGGGCACTTTCCTCCAGGGGGTGCCTCTCTACCCTTCCCTGAGGAGGGGCCTCTGTGACCCTGAGCCCCTCTGTGCTGTTGTAGGTCTGGGTTCTGAGCCCTTCCCCTCCGAGATGTGAAGTTCCCGTTCTCCTGTCAGCTTCCCCTTCCGCTTCCGTTCCCACCACACCTTCCTGCACTGTGCTGGCCCAGCCTGGTCTCCTGCAGCTCTGCCTGACCTCCAGCTTCTCAGGTTCCTGCTGCTGCAGCCCCAGCCCCTGAGCTCCCTTGCCAGGAGACCCCAGAAAACGTTGATCCTGTTTTGTGTGACCATAAGGAATTCTCTAACCTGTTAGGAGACCAGCGTGGACACTCAAAGTACACACCGGGTCCTTCTAGAAGTGAACTCCCAGACAGCTGGAGAGGCCACTACAGCTGGTCATCAGTCGTAGTTGCTGTCATTTTTCAAAAGCAAGAACCAAAAAGAACAAAAGTAAAGCTGCAAGCGCATATTTCTGTCATGAAAAGTGGTTTTTACAAGTCCATTTCTGTTCCTGTAAGATGGTAGCTGAGACAGGGCAATTTATGAAAGAACTTATTTAGCTCATGGTTCCAGAAGCGGGGGAGTCCAAGGACATTGTCCGAGGGGCACTGTGACATGGTGGGAGCCTCTCTTAGAATGAGCAAGGGGCCAGCTTAGGTCTGTCTGTCTCTTGTAATGCCACCAGTATCATACCTGTCAGTGTTCTGCTGCAAAAACAGATATAACACAAGATGTACGAACGTATGAGAAATTACAAGATTGGCTTACAATGGTCAGCCACACAGTTGGATGAGGAAGCGTGCAGAGAGTGTCTGAAGACTGAAGGTTTCAGTTCAAGCTCTGGAGTTGACTGCAGTGTCTTGTGCAAATCCATATCAGGATGCTGATGGGTCTTTGATGGAAGCCTGAAGAGTCTACCCTGGAAGGGCAAAGGTTCTGAGGCAGAGGCTGAAGTCTGCGCTGGAAGCCAGGAAATGATGTCCAAGCTGAAGGGGAAGAGTGAGGTCCTCCAAAGAACAGAAGTCAGTCCGTCCTTCCTCATTTCCCCTGTAGACAGTCCAGATACCCAGGTGCCAAGTTGCCCTCTGCTCTAGGGTAAATCCTCTATGAGAGACCTTAGTTGAGCTTCTAAGCTTCTCAAATTGACGCAATCAATCAACCATTACAGTCATCATGGGGCCACGCTCGTGCCTTCGTCTAATCCTAACAATACTCCAAAGGCCGCAGCTCTAAATTCTGCTGGCATCAATTTGAGGATTAGGTTTCCACGTCTAAACTCTTGAGGGGACACATTCTAATCAGTTTTCACTCAACAAAGAAAAAGACAGCGTTAACACCATTATCAACTTAGAGAAAATTTTTGCAGCAAGTACATCCGATAAGGGGTTAATATATGTTCCATATAAAGGACCCCTGCACAGGAGGTAGTAAACACACAGAAACCATAAGACACTCTTCTGGTAGAAGAGGAAATGAGAAAATGAGCCAAGGAAATAACTCAAAAAGGGGGTTCTTGCCAGCTCAGCAGCACAGTGCCTGTCTGGCAAGTGCAAGGTCTTGAGTTTGATTCTCACTACCAAGAAAAGGGGTTCTTAAATGGTTCACAGTATGAAGAGATGGTGAACCTCACTACAAACAAGAGAAAATTAAATGAAAAGAAACAAAATTTTGCATCCATAGTGTGGCAAAATTCAAAAATACGGATAATAACAAGCATGACTAAGAGGGTTGCAAAAGCAACCCTGCACCGCTGGCGGCACAGCTGGCCCCGCTGTCCTGCAGTGCAGCCCTGCAGTAAGCACGGATGTGTGCAGGGAGGTACACATGTGAGCTTCACACGGCTGCTGGAATGAAGGAGCACAGACTTGCCGGGCGGGTACAGCTGCACAGGGTGCAAATCAGGGCGGCCTTGATCCAGCCCCACGTGTGTGATCAGTCTCCAGCTTCAGCCACTGCCCACACCTCCTGCTCTTCTGTTTTGTAGTTGGCAATCGATGGTCAGTTGAAGTTGGAGGAGCTGTGTATGGAGAACTCTGTAGAAGACCTTCTCATACTTAAACCCTTTTTATTCTGAGTGAACTTACTCATTTAGGCTAAAGATTTCCAGTCCAAGGATTTCAACTCCCTACATTCAGCAATATAATCCTATACAGCCAGTTAGTCTATAGCAGTTGTCAATTACTAGTGTAGCTGGAAATTGTAAGGTGTTTGTGATTTGAATTTCTTTTATAGCTAGCATATTATTATGACATTGTTTTATACCTCTTTTAGTTATGCTTTCCTGCAGGATGTTCAAGACCAAGTTAAGATAAGACCGTATTAATTACAATTAATCTCTTGCTATCTATCAAGGTCAGTGAGGTGTCCTCAGGATTTACCTTAGAATCATGTATAGTACAGTACCTCTTAGTTCTTCTGTCAGTGTCAGCTGTCTGGATCAGTCATGGCCATTGTTTGACCAAGTTTGCTTTCTGTGAAAGCTTGAGAGACTTTTTTCTCTAGTGACTCTCTTAGGCACACTATACATCGCTGATCACTTTTCTCTGTGGTCCCTCAATCTTCTTGATCAGACGACTGGAGACTCACTGAGTTATAGGGTGCTGAAGCAGAGGTTCTCTTATATCCTGGGTCCTCACTGACTTCTGACAACTGGGCCCAAATGTTGGCTGTCCTCCTATCCCATCTAATTTAATAATTTTTGGCCTCCAAACCTCAGTTATTGAACATCCAGAAGAGAAGATTAATAACCTTACAGTGTAATAGAGGCAGTAAGCTTAATATTATTATTATCTGAATATCAAGCACCTGAAAACATAAAATGGAACTGTTATTTTCTAATAACTGTACATGTTGTATTTAAATTCCTGTAGAATGTTAAATGTTACATATTTTACACAGAAAATTAGAAATCAAAACCATACATAATATCATACAATAACAATCATGATGACATTTTGTAACACACTTAAATCTTCATTTTGCCACAGTATAACTTTTTAAATCAATCATCTCTATCTAATACGTAAGAAACTTTTACCTAACCTGTTGGCCTTTAATGGGATTTACACATTAGTTTTTGTTAAAGGCAGAGATCTGAATCTGAAAGAAACGTCTACCACCATAAATAGTCCCTATTTTACATGTTGGAAGACCTGTACATCTGCAGGTATAAATGCATTCAATACATTACAAAAACAGTAACAATCAATTGTCATCACCACTGGAAAACCTTTGTATCAGAGCATCTTTAAATAAAAAACCTTACTGCCTGGAAAACTTAATCTTTTTGATGATGGCCTACGTAAACATCACAATAATATATTTTAACAGTATTTATTGGGGTGTCTTCCATAAGGCTATGGAGACCACTGGGGCTTCCTATTAATGAACCAAGGCTGGGATAACTTTCCAGGCAACTGCTCCTTTATTCACCAAAAGGAGACTTGACCAATGATTTCTCCCCAGCCTAAGGGCTTTTTGTTTAATAATTTTAACAATTTTGGATGACTTATAAGAAAACTAAACTTGGTATCATTTTGATCAGCTGGCAACCCAGGTGGAAGCATGTTTTTTAAATCTACAAGTCAAATTACATTATGATCATTATCCAAAAATTCAAAAAAAAAAAGGAAAAGAGAAAGAGAAAAATTGTTGAACTCAAAAAACAACTGTTAACTTATTGGACAAATGGACAAACAAGTACACGATTTAACAGATTAGACAAATGTCTTACGAAATCAGAGTGCACTCAAATATATTTTTGACCAAATTGAATTATAATAACTCTTACAATTTTCGAAGTTTGCGATTATAAATAGACTAGTCAGAATTATTTGTAAGTTGATAGCAGAGATCTCTTATGAGAAGAATTTGGAAGGAATAAAATATTTTCTCTATAATTAATACGTGATTTTTATATTTTATTTTATCTTAATGCTGGTAAATTCTGTGTCCTCCTCTTTCACATAGCTTTCAGCTTGATTATGTCCACGCACTTTCTCACCTACTGAGATTTTGATTCCCATGTTTTGTTACCATCCCCTGGGCATTTGGGGTTAGTCCCTTTCAGTGGCCTCAGCTCAAGTCCAGCCCCACCCTTGTCTATAAGCTGTGGTCTCCGAGGCATCACTGTCATGGGACTAAAAACAAAGAAAGATAAACTTGAGGCTTTCATAGGGAAATGGATGCAACTAGAGACCACACTCGTTAGTGAAATAAATCAGATTCATATGTGTAAACATCCCTACTTTATATGTTTACTTTTCTTTATAGCTGAGTAATATGCCACAGTATAAAAATACCACATCTTTTTTATCCATTCCTCAGTTGATGGGCATTTGGGTTTGTTATGGTTGATACATTGTGTCAACTTGGGGAATCTAGAGGTTTGGCTGAGTGATTCAGCAGGAAGCCAGGGTGCTTACTTTCTATGGGTCCTGAGCCTATGGAAGAGGAAGGCATGGAGACTGTGTGAGAACTACAGGCCCCCTGGGTGGGGGTAGGCTGTTTACATTGTAAGGGAAGGAGAGAGGCTGCTTGCCTGCCATTCCTCCCTTTTGCTGGTTGATTTTGCTGTGCTCTGCTGCCATGAACAGTTTGCCCTCTGCCATGTGCCACTCTGCCTCTGAACCAGCCAAGTACGGACTGAAACCTCCATGAACTGTAAGCTAAATAAACCTTTCCTTCCTTCATTTTGGCATTGGGTATTTTTTCTCAGCGACGAGAGAAAAGTAACCAAGACAGGGTTGTTTCCAAGATTTAGCTATTATAAATTGCACTGTTATAAACATGAGTGCACATATATCACTGTGGTATGATGTTTTTAGTTCTGGAAAAATATCCAGAAGGGGAATAGTTGGGTTGAATGGGACCTCTAATCTTAGTTTACTGAGGAAACTCTAAACTGATTTCCACAGTGGTTGCACCAGTCTACACTCCCAGCAACAGTGTACAAGAGTTCCTTTTACCCCACAGCCCCTCCAGCATTTGTTATGGGTTGATTTCTTTTTTTTTTTTTTTTTTTTTT
>PVLD010020603.1:0-33494 GCA_004027595.1 Dinomys branickii | reverse complement strand
AAAAAAAAAAGTCTGTGCTTACATGAAACATAGGCACGGACACAGCCACACAGCCCGTCCTTAGACTGCGGGGAAGACCTGGCGTGGGCAAGGTTGGAAGAGCAGCCGTCCTGTCTGCCCTTCTCCTCGCATCTCACCCCTGCCTCTAAGCCTTCTTGCTCAAGATCTTTGTGTTTTGCAAACAGCTCCCTCCTGGAGCGCCACCTCTGGGACTGCTGGGCTGACAACGGGGGCTGGAGTGAGAGGGACCTGGTCATCCCCCACGGTGCTGCCCCCTCCTTCATCACGGCCACCGCCTGCTGCTGTGGGAGGGAGCCACGCACTGCTGCTCGCCCTGAGCAGGGGTTGCGGGGACATTCCTGTTTCCAGGGGCAGGAGACAGCTTGGCGGCAGGGGCGGGTGAGGCTTTGAGCAGCTGCACCCCACGGAGCCCAACGTCCTCTGCCGCCCTTCCCCTCCTAATAATAACAGAGATAACAGTGAAAGCCCTCTCACCCAGTCATCCCAGCTTTCTCAACTCCCTGCGCAGGCGGCCTCCAGCCCTGCCTTCCCAGGTAGCCCAGCTCTCTCCTGCCTGGGTGAGCCGCTCCAGGGTATCTCACAGCAAAGACTTCCACTCTTGGAATGCAGGGAGACAGCGATGAATTCGCCCACACACTCGAACTCCCATTAACTACTGTGTCCAAATAATTCCTGTAAATCACCAAGGACGTGGGGCCAGGGAGGGGCAGGCAAGTCTGTGACATCGATCTCCAGCGGGGATTCCTCCTGCAAACCTGGCCAGCACTGGGAAGAGAAACACCTGAAATGGCGGGAGCTTGTCAGGGGAAGCCTGGCGAGCCAGGCCTCTCCCCGGCTGCTGCTCCCCGGTGGCTCCTCGGACTTCACTTCTTGTCCACTCCCTTGCGGGGGTCACAGAAGAACAATACACACAGCAGCTTGGCCACCCTTCAGGAGGTTTCAGGATTCTAGTCTCCTGGGAGCAGCTCACCCCTCTGGGGGCCAGAAGACCATCTTCTGCAGGCCAGTGCCCAGGACGACTGAGGGGCAGGCAAGAGAAAGAGAACAGATCTGTACGGGTTCCTGTCACTCCTTCCTTCTCAGATTACCCTAAATACTGCCCTCATGTTACAGGAGAAGGACCAGAGACTCCATGGGGCTGACTGGCCTGAAGCCACCAGTTAGAGAGGGACAGGTCAGCCTGGCGTGGTGGCACATGCCTGTAATCCCAGCACTTGGGAGGCTGAGGCAAGAGGATCGTTGTGAGCTCAAGACCAGCGTGGTCTACAAAGTGAGCTCAAGGCCAGGCTAAACTGCATAGTGAGACCCTGTCTCAAAAAGACAAAAAGGCAAAAGAGAGAGAGAGAGGGACAGGTCAGAATCAAGCAGAGTCTTCCATTCCCAAAGTCTGCTTTCTGGATGACCACATCCTAGCCAGGAAGGGGACCAAGAAGCAGGCGACATTTCAATTGCTTAGCTCAAGGGCCTGGGTCCACCAGCTCATACTTAAACTCCAGCCCTTGCCTTGCTCACACCGGCTGTCACCGAGCTCTTCTCCTGCAGGGAGGTTTGTACATCTTGGTGATGGGCCAGCTCAAAGGACCGAAGAGAAAAGAGCTGGCATTTCTGCAGGGCCCAGGGGCAGGGAGAGGAGGAAATCCAGGCAGATGGGCCTGGACTGGCCACGTGGGAAGGCTGGCAATGGGATACCTATGAAGCATAATGCGGCCTACCTTTGCCCAGCTGGCCATCTGAGCACCTCTCCTCCCTCCCTTCTCTCCATCTCTGCTTCAGATGTGATTCTTTCCAAGCGGGTCCCCTCGTCCCGCAAAAGAAACAGCATGTGGAGAGATGCTGTGGACTGATTCCGGGCACTGTAGCCTTCGAACAGCAGCAGGCTGGGTTGCTGATGGCCCAGACGAACACAACAGGAGCAGTTTGATGGGTTTTTTTCTTTGTTTTGTTTGTTTGTTTTGTTTTGTTTTTTAGTACCGGGAATCAAAATCAGGACCTTGCGCTTGCCAGGCAGGCACTTGTGCCACTGAGCTATATCCCCGGCCCAAACCAACTTTGAGAAAATTTGTTCCAGCACAGTGGAGAATCTCCCCTAGCCAAGACTGGAGGCTGAGCAGCCAGGGTGGGAAAAGCAGGAAAGAGGAAAGAGAAGGGCCTTGAGCTCTTGGCCAGCCAGCCAGCTGATAGTCTGAAATACAGGTGCCTGTTGTGGTTTGCGTCTGGATGTCCCCGGAGAGCCTCATGCAGTCACGGGATGGGCTTCTAGTGTTAATGATGGATCCCTGGTCCAATGCCGGGATTACGGATGTGAGTGCTACACCGCCCTGGGGCGGATAGTTTGCATACTATATAAGAGAAAGAGGCTGGCTCTTCCCTCTGCTCTTCCCCTTTTTATTTTGCTATTTTCTGCCACCATGAACTGTTGCCCTCTGCCATGTGCCACTCTGCCTTGGAGCCAGCTGAGTATGGACCGAAACCTCCACAAACTGAGCTAAATAAACCTTTCTTTCCTTCATTTTGGGTGTCAGGTATTTTGTCTCAGCAATGAGAGAAAAGTAACCCAGACAGCGCCCAGATGAATTCTCCTGTGTGGAAGGAGAAAAGCCAGCATTCTCCTCCCTTGGGATTCAGATGGCTGAGGCTTCTGCCTCTCCCAAGCCCTGAGGCTCCCAGAGGTGAGGGGAGGCAGAAAGGAACAAGTCAGTTCTAGACTCCAAGTCTCTTCACAGAAGAAAGTCCTCTCTCCAGTGCTTCATTGTTTGGGCTTGAGTCTTTTCCTTCCAGCATCTTAAATATTTGCTGACAGCTAGAAATGTCTGTTGGGATTGTTTAGGTCAGTTCAAGCTGCTATAACAAACTGGGTGACTATAAAAAAAAATGTATTTCTCACAGTTCTAGAGGCTGGAAGTTCAAAATCAACCCGGCTTTTATTTTATTTTGGAACTGGGTCTGTATTAGTCCCTCTCCTATCAGTGGCACAATGCGCTTGCACACTGGCAGAGGAAGGTTATCTTGAGCCGTGGTTTTTGTGGATTCTGTCCACGGCTGGCTGGCTCCAAGGCAGAAACAGCGTGGCAGAAGGTCACGGTGGAAGAAAGCCGCTCGCCTGTGGGTGGGGACATAGCTCAGCAGCACAAGCACCTGCCTGGCAAGCGTAAGGTTCTGAGTTCAATTCCCAGTACCAAAAAAAAAAAAATAAAGAAAAAAGAAAGAAAGCTGCTCACCTCATGGCAGCTAGGAACCAAAGAAAGAGGAAGAGGAGAGGGGCTGGGGACAAGAATACCCCGTTTTAGATTGCATCTCCAGGGAGCCACCTCCAGCCAGACCCCACCCTGTAACAGCATATTCAATGAGGAACTCATCAGTGGATTAACTCATCCAGAAGTGTAGCACCTCCACAATCCACTCACCTTTCAAAACCTCTACCTCTCAGCCAGGCGCGGGGACGCACACCTGTGATCCCAGCACACAGGAGGCTGAGGCAGGAGGATCGTTGTTAGTTGGAGGCCAGCCTGGGCTACAAAGGGAGTTCAAGGCTGGCCTCAACTGCATAGGAAGACAGTACAAAGTGAGTTCAAGACCAGCCTGAATAGCATAGTAAGACCCTGTCTCAAAAAGACAAAAAAGGCAAAACAAAAACAAACAAACAAAACCAACTGGCCTGCCAGGAAGTCACAAGAGTGAAAGATAACAGCCCAGTTTCCAAACAAGACAGTTTCAGCTGGCGTGATATGCAAGTTCTCTCTGCTTTAACCTTTATAAGGAAAGTAATTTTAAAACTATCAATCTGCTTTTTGTTCTCTGTTTCTGCTTTCCTCAGCTTTTTCTGTCTATAAAACCGGCTTCCTCTGCTCAGCTCATCAGAGTACTCATTTTATTTTATGGAATTAAGTATTGCTTGAGTCTAGCATTTCAAATAAAAGCCAATTAAGATCTTTAAATTTGTAGTCATTTTGTCTTTTGACAGGCCCTATCTCTTGGTATCTTCAAATTGGGGGGTCAAATTTTAATACATGAATTTTGGATAAGCACAAACATTCAATCTATAATAGGGACCAAATATATCATGAGATGTCAAGAGGAATGAGAGAAAAATACTTTGAAATTGGCCTTCTCTCTGGTCACTTTTAAGTGAGAGCACACGAAATGCTCTTCTCCAGATCAAACCCATGGAACCCAAACTCTTCAAGAATGGTTCCAGAAGCAGTAGCTGACAGTCAGTCTTAGAGCTAATGGATCTTCAAGATTCCAGGTCAAAGGTCCTCACTACCTCATTGGTGACCTATGATGAATAAATTACAGTACAGCCTTGGATTGTGAGTAACTTGTTCTGCTAGTGTTCCACAAGATAAGCACACATTTCTAATAAATTTTAACTTGATAACTGAGCGATGTCTTACGAATATGAGTATTATGTAATGCCAAACATCGCAAGATCACAACTGACGCCATGGTGCCTCTCCTTCTCCCTCCCTCTCTCTTTCTCTGATTGTGAGTGATATTCTCCTAACAGCAAGAGGAGAAGAGGAGATCTCATCTGCAGAGGAGGAGGAGAAAAAGGGAGAGGAATCTCTCACTTCACGAGACGAGGGAGATGAGTGAAATGTGGGAAACAGTGAAAATTTTTGTAGAAAAGCATCAGATAAGGCTGTAGCCGTGCAAGAAATGGATCTGTTTAATGACAATGCAATGTCACATTGCCATGAAACCCTCAAGAGGGGGCGAAGCTAAGTGCCATTGTATGGGTTTCTTGTCCAAGTTGCACGAAAGGAAAGATTCCATTGAGCCAATAGAGAGCAGTGATTCCGTTAGTGAAGCGAACGTCGTCCTGCACAACGGCCCTCCTCTCTCTTGGATCCCTCACTCCAGCCACAAAGATTTCCAAAGGTAAGTGCAAGTTAATTTATTTTTCACTATATTTTGTATTTTCTTTATCATTTCATATTATATTACAATATTATAATCATTCATATATAAATATTTTTGGACTGTAGAACAAATCATCTGAGTTTCCATTATTTCTTGTGGGAAATTTGCCTTGATATACAAGTGCTCTGGATAACAAGCATGTTTCTGGAAAAATTATGCTCAGAAAACCAAAGTTTTGCTGTGATGGGTTTTTGGATTTGAAGGGGGAAACCTGTGAGGGAAGAGAATTTCACACATAGAGTTGCTCAATAAATGCTGAGTGAGGACCCTGGGATCTGAACATGCTCCAAAGGTGCCCAGTGTCCTCTTGAGGTAAGAAGAGAAGGCCAGAGCTGGGGTGTGGGATGAGGGTCTTGCTGTTTCTCCAAGGTGATCAGGAAGCCTACTCTGGCACCCCTACCAAAACAGAGTGGAGGAGAGCTTATTGTTAGATCACCCTCCTAGGAGAGGATGAAGCATTCTCAGGCCAGCTTGGAACCTGCCTGGGTGCCTGATCCCTTCTATACCCTGCCTTCTCAGCTGAGGCTGGAAGCTGGCGCAGACGCTCACAACCCCACTCTTCCCAGGGCTGCCATTAAGAAGCCTGATTAGCAGAGCCCCATGCCGTGCCGCTAATGGGTTGGGGACATTAAGCATAAATGATTTCCCAGACATCAATTTGAATGGAGCCAGAAATAGACAAATATTTTAATCACAAAGAAATAGCAGTGTAGGAGCAGAGGGTGTTCCTTCTGCTTACTCTGCCTCTGTTCTCCCATCCTCCACCAGCAACAGATTCTGAAATTTTGATGTCCAGGGATTCCCCGCACAGGGAAGAGGTGCGGTAGCAGTGAGGTTCAGGCCTTCAGCTGTCCAGACATAGGGCAATGAAACAGACTCCCAGATATTTACAAGGAGGGGCATTCTGGAGATTGCCCATCAACAAACCTGGTGGTCTGGAAGTCCTGGACAGCAACGGAAACGCAACCCATTTCCTCTCAATAGGCGAGTAGGGGAACAGGACTGAAGAGCAGGGATGGGGCCTCTTTACAGCCAAATTATTTGCTCTAAGCCAGCAATTCTCCTGCCCGAGGGATTGATATCAACCATATTAGCATCAGCGAGGAACTTGTCAGAAATGTACATGTTCGAGTCCCATTACAGACCTCTGTGCACAGCAACAGGTAATCCTGTTTTAACAGTTCCTCCAAGTGCTTCCTGGGTACTTAAAAGTTTGAGAACCATTGCTTTTGGCTCTACTCCCCAGATGGAAGAGGAACTGTCACACGCAGCTGAACTAGATAGAAATATTAGAAGAAATATTACAGTCAGACAGGGCTGGGCCCCTGAGAGAGCCCGTATGGAGAACAAGACACCTTGCAGTGGTGGGAGAGACAGGCACTTCCACTGTGGGCTGGGCCTCACGACAAAAGATTAAACAAATGCACCCACATACCTCCCTAGGGGTGGACATCAGGGACTGATATTATAAATAGGTAGCAGTAAAAAATAAATAAAAATTTAAAAACTAAATGAGTAGGTAGGAATAACCTTGACTAGGCCAGGAAGAGTCACTAACCCAACCTCCTACAGAAAAGCCCCTGTTCTGTATTCTTGTCCTCTTGCTATGTGACTGGCTTCCCCATTGGATCTGGATTTAATCAATTTTACCTGAGCAATCATACTTGTCATCTTATTGTCTGGCCATAGTTTTGTCCCATCTTATGCCCACCTGGTAATTTTCCATTTTTTCCTCCCACCTTGGACCTGCCTCACCTCATGGTTTTGCTCTATAAAAAATCCCTTAGAAGGTTGGGCATGAAAAAAAAAAAAAAAAAGAAGGTTGGGCATGGTGATGCACACCTGCAATCGTAGCACTGGGGAGGATCATTGCAAGTTTTAGACCAGCCTGGGCTACAAAGTGAGCACAAGGCCAGCCTGCACTGCATAGCAAGACCCTGTCTCAAAAAAAAGACAAAAAAATAAAATAAAAATCTCTAGAAGGTAGAGCATGGTACACATCCCTGTAATCCCTGCACTCAGGAGGCTGAGGCAGGAAGGTCACTGTGAGTTTGAGATCAGCCTGGGATACAAAGTGAGCTCAAGGCCAGCCTGAACTGCATAGTGAAACCCTGTCTGAAAAAGACAAAAAAAAAAAGAAAAGGCAAGGTCGTTGGCAACCCATTCAGAGCCCCCTTCTGTCCCTCTCTTGGACAGAAGCTTTTTTTCCCCCAATAAATATATTCTGCTCTTAACGTCTGCTGTTCCTAAAACTCATTCTTTGATTTTAGAGAACACAAACTCATTCCAAATATCTTTTAGGTTGGGAGTTCCTTTCCCCGATATTGGAACAACAAGCGAAGGAAGAATTAGGAGAGATTCAACTACTAGCCTCATCCAAACTGAGGGGGAAATAGAACTTTTCCAATGTGGACATTTGGAACCAGGCCTCAGAGGGGGGCTTTGATCTCCAGCTGTAAATGTCAGAGCAGTATCTAAGCGCTTCTGTGAGAAGTCTGGGGAGAAGAGCTGTGACCTTTTGTATGTTGCCCAGAGCAGGAAAAAATAATGCAGTGATCTTTCAGGAAGGTTATCTCCTACTCAGCCCCAGCTTTTTCTTAGCTACCTTTTCCTGAGGTGTGGGGTGACACTCCCAGCTCCTGGGTCATGCAAGCCGTCCTAGCCTTTCCTCATCATCTGGTGATTTTTAGTGTATGCACTGCCAAAGCGATCACCTCCTCATCTGTTGAAAGAGAACTGGTGTGGAGGACACCTGGTGACTCTCCTTGAAGGAAGAGCGGTTGTCTCTGTTTCAACTAAGCCTGGCCCTACTTCCACATGCTCATGTGTGCAGAGCTGGCTGGGACCTTCCCTTACGCCTTCAGTTGGCTGTGAGCAGTGCACATCGGTCCAGCTGAGGCGCTGAGGCGTAGTTGCTGCCCTGCCCCAGAGCTCCCCAAAAGCATATGTGAGCCGGGTGGGAAGAGCCACGCTCCACAAGGGCTGGGAAGAGCCTTGAGATAAGAGGCTATGATGCATCAGAGCTGAAGCACCAACCCTAAAACATTAGATACCACCTCGAATTGTGTCATGCAGATCACTCTTTCTGCGTGTGGCAGAGGTGACTTCAGGCCTCCTACCTCACCCAGCTCTCAGCACTCACCTACTTCCCGCCATTCTCACAGTCACTCATCCTTAAGTCACTCCCTTCTTCATGAATTAATAAAACCCAGGTTCAGCTCTTGGTGGAGGCCTTCTTTATTTCTTTTTTTTTTTTGCGGTACTGGGGATCGAACTCAGGACCCTGAGCTTGCTAGGCAAGCGCTTATTCCACTGAGCTATATCCCCAGCCCCAAAGGTCAACTTTCTTTTTTTTTTTTTTTTCCGGTACCGGGGATCGAACTCAGGACCTTGCACTTGCCAGGCAAGCGCTTCTGCCACTGAGCTATACCCCCAGCCCTTCTTTTTTTCTTTGAGGCAGGGTCTCACTATGTAGTTCAGCCTGGTCTCGAACTTGCTCACTATAGCGCAGGCTGGCCTCAAACTCGTGGGACTCTTTCTGCCTTGGCCTCTCAAATGCTAGGATTACAGACATGCACTGCCATGCTTGGCAAGACCTCACCCTTGCTGGGCTTAGGACCCGTTCAGTTCCCCACAGCTACAAATACCGGTATACCTTAGTGAGTTTATTCTTTCTTTTTCTTTCTTTCTTTCTTTCTTTCTTTCTTTCTTTCTTTCTTTCTTTCTTTCTTTCTTTTTTTGTCTTTTGAGACAGGGTCTTGCTATGCAGTTCAGGCTGGCCTTGAGCTCACTTTGTAGCCCAGGCTGCTCTCAAACTGGCAACAAGCCTCCCGCCTCAGCCTCCTGAATGCTGGGATTATAGGCATGCACCACCATGCCCAGCTAGTGAATTTATTCTTACTATGGGTTGCACTTACCAAGTGGTAGACTGGAATTAACTTGCTAGAATTCTAATAACTTTTCCATGGGATTACAAATACAAACTTCCTGTTCTACAGAGGCAATAAGAGGAAGATGCCTGCCTCGACCTGAAACTATAACCTTTAAAGGGGCAGCATCCCTTCATACCCTTCCTCCTATCCCACTGCCCCACAGCACTGCATGGTGCCACCATGAAGAGAAGTCACTCTTTCTCTGATCTTTACAAGGTGCCTGAATGGTCTCACTCGGGAAGAAGCAAACAAAACCGAAACAAGGTCAAAATCTAGGCTCTTAATCAATCTGAAAACTTCCTGGTCTAGAGTCTCTTCTTCTTTAATTTCTATATTAGATAAATAGCACAGGGCCAGGGATATAGCTCAGTGGCATAAGTGCTTGTGTGGCAAGCCTGAGGTCATGAGTTCAATTCCTGGTACAAAAAAAAATAGATACATAGCACAGCAGATGCCTAATGACTATGTGATGAATTACACAAAAGGGAACTCCCAAAAGCAAGAAATTAAGGAGGCTATTTTTCCAAACTAGATCTGCAACACAGATCAAGAATCGGGTATGCGCCGCAAGTTTGAGGCCTGCCTAGGCTACATAGCAAGATCCTTTCTCAAAAACAACCCTAAAAACAGAAAAAAAAAAAAAAAAAAGTCCTCTGGCTTGGAGTGGCAATGGGTGTCTGTAAATCCCAGTACTCGGGAGACTGAGGCAAGAGGATTGCTGTGAGTTTGAGGCCAGCCTGGGCTACACAGTGAGACCTGTCTCAAAAACAAACAGACAGACAGAAGAAGCTGCATTCTGCTGCTTTCGCCCCGGGTACTGCCATTCACTCAGTGAGAATGTATAGCACACAGCTCTATGTGGACCCTTGATCCTGTGTCCTTAAGGAGAGGAACAGATACAAAATAAGTAAATATAATATTTCAGGTGGAGTCCACGGCCTTGGAGAAAAAGCAAAGTACAGTAAAGGCGCTAAGGTTGGTGGAATTAGCCTCTCTGAGCCGAGCTTGGTGGCACAGGCCTGTAATCCCAGCACTCAGGAGGCTGAGGTAGAGGGCTCGCCCTGAGTTTGAAGCCTGCTTCGGTTTCCTAATGGGTTCAAGGCCAACTTGGACTATACAACAAGACACTGTCTCAAAAAACAATAACAACAAAGCCTCTCTGAGGAAGTGAGGGAGTAGCTAGTCCATGAGAAGGACTTTAGATTTCTTTGCAGAGGTTCTGCACAGAAGTGGCCTATTCTGGTTTAACAGAACGACTGTGGTCACTGTATTTAGACTAACTTATAGACAGCAGTGCAGAAGCAGGGAGAGACTCCAGCAGAGCCACAACTGATTCCCCAAATTCATTTTCATATTCTAGCTGGGCACAGGGCTGCTCAGGAAAAAAGACTACATTTCCCCAAATCCCTTGCAGCTAAGTGCAACTGTATGACGCAATGCCCGCCCAAGCGATGAGAGCAAAAGCAGTACCTGCAGCTTTCAGGTCACATTCTTGAGTGCTCAGCACAGAGAAGCACTGTGCTGTTTTTGTCCCCAGACTTTACTGCAGTACAATTGATCAGTAAAACCTGTATATGTTAAGTCAGGCAAAACACTACACACCTATAATCCCAGCTGCTCATGAAGCTGAGCCAGAGATTGCAAGTTCAATGCCAACCTCGGCAACTTAGTGACATTTTGTTTTAAAATAATATAAAAAAGTACACACATTATTTAAGATATACACTGCCATGTGATATTTTGGTATGTATACATTATAAAATGATTCCCAGTCAATTTGTTAATACATTCATCACTTCACATACTTTTTTTAGTTTATGTTCTTGAGAAAAAGCGAGCCTGGCCTCTGCTTCTTCCTCCTCTCCTTCGCTCAGCTGGAATCCCGTGACGACAGCTAGAGTGGACTTCTCAGGCCGTATTATGGAAGTTACTTACACAGGAACAAAGAGAACAGGACAGACCAGCTTGCCGTGAGGAACCAGGGTCTCTGACACCGAGAAATGGTTGTGTGAACCGGGAGCCACTCTGTACAGGCTCATGTGTGAGAAAGAAGCAATCTTTTATGTGATGCATAGCACTATATTCTGGAGCTCTGGTCTCACAGCCTAATAGGTGTTTTAACTAATTCTCAGGCTGCTGCAAATGCCTAGGCAAGCCACGAGGGAGGGCGGCTCTGATGAGAGCAGTAGGGGTATAACTCGGGATGAGAGACCAGATTCTTGGGATAACGTAAGGGGTGGGACTAGCAGCGTTTGTGAGGGACTGCGCAGTGGTGAAAGAAAGAGCCATAGCTCTGAGTTCAAGGCCAAGTTCAAGGCCTTCACCCGCAGTTTAGGGTCCAGTAGACCAGAGCTGCTTTTACTGCAGTGGAGAACACTAGGGCACCACTGAGTTTGAGAGGTGAGAGTCACGCGAGATGGCAAGTAGCGGGAGGCTGTCGCAGGGATTTAATGACATACCTCGCTTGCTTGATTTTTGCGCTGGAGATTGACCCCAGGGCCTTGTGCATACCAAGCTTTACTTGAGCTGGTTTTCAGTTCTTGTGCTACGTGGGATTTTAGGGAGTGAGAGTGGATGGAGAAGAGCAGAGGTGTGGAGACAGCCTTGGGGCGACCCCGAGGCGGAGAGCGTGAGGGGCCAGTGAAGGAGACAGCGGGGGTGGGAGAGGTCTAAGGGCCAAGGGACCGTCCATGTGAAACGATGCTGCCAGGACGAGAAAGCTGAGCACTAGGAAATGACCCTCCCCATGGGCATCGTGGACATCATCATCGGTGACCTTGGCAGGAGAATTTCCCATGGAGCCCTGAGGAACAAAGAGAACAGGAAGAGGAAAATAGGGACCAAGACAGGCAACTCTGAATTCTTAGCAGGTAGAAATTGTTAAAGCAAGCCCACTTCCATCTTTCCCCTTGCAGCCCCAGGCCTTCTGAAGGACCCGAGGATAGAAGGAGCTGAACCTCTAGCTCCCGCCCCCCAGGTCAGAATGCGCTGCGTTCTCTCCCCTTCCAGTTCTCCCTGTGCAGAGGCCTGGCCTCCCTATGGCTCTGTTTGGGTTGTTTTTTGTCTTTTTTGAGACAGGGTCTCACTATGCAGTTCAGGATGGTCTTGAACTCACTTTGTAGCCCAGGCTGGCCTCGAACTCACAACGATCCTCCTGCCACAGCCTCCCGAGTGCTGGGATTACAGGTGTGCGCCACCACGCCCAGCTTCCTATGGCTCTGTCTCAGCCTTACACACTCCCAAGGCTGCTCTCAAGGATTGCCTTGGCAGGCTAGGCAGCCAGGCCCAACTCCTGGATCATAATTAGTGTTATTGCTAACGTTTGGCCCTGGTGGAATAGCAACCTGGGAAATTCTTGGTACTTCCAATTTTCCCCCTCAGTGCTTTTCCAGATGCAATTTCCCAACCAGCACCCTGTGCTCAAACCCTGGGCCCTGGCTGCCTCCTCACCAGGAAGAATTAAGCCTATGGCTCAGATCTCACCAGAGGGCTTCATCAGTTAGCAGAAGACACCTCTTGGCCTTTCTCACAGCACTTTCATATTAACACAGTTGGTGGCTTTGGAGGAGGAAGTGGAGTTGCGCTGAGGACGGGATGGCAGATCTGGGCCAGCTGGACACAGCACACCAGCACGGCTAGTGACATGATCAGAACGGTGGTGGCTGAGGCCAGCCATATGCACTATACTCCAGCTACTCAGGAAGCTGTGGTAGGAAGATCACAAGTTTGACCCCAGCCTGGGCAACTTGGTGAGACCGTATCTCAAAGTTTAAAAAAAAATCAAATTTTTAAAAGCTGGGGAAAAAAATATGCTGGGAGCTGAGTGTAGAGGCACACACCTGTGATCCTGGCACTCAGGAGGCTGAAGTAGGAGGATTGCCAAAATTCAAGGCCAGCCTAAGCTATGTAATGAGTTCAAGGCCAGTTTGAACTACATAGTGAGACCTTGTCTCAAACACAGAAACAAACAAATAAAATAAAAAGAACTGGAGATGTGGCTCAGTGGTAGAGGATTTGCCAACTATGCTCAAGGCCTTGGGTTCGATCCCAGCATGGCAGAAGAAAAGAGAGAGAGAGAGAGAGAGAGAGAGAGAGAGAGAGAGGAAGGAAGGAAGGAAGGAAGGAAGGAAGGAAGGAAGGAAGGAAGGAAGAAAGAAAGAAAGAAAGAAAGAAAGAAAGAAAGAAAGAAAGAAAGAAAGAAAGAAAGAAAGAAAGAAACCTGTGCCTCGGTTCTTCTCTGTCCCAGCAGCCTTAAGTGCTGGCCTCTCCCTTAGAAACACCAGGTCACAGGGGTGTCTTGCTCTTGCAGTTCAGGGGTCTTAATTTCCTTCCCCAGTGAGCCTCCAGCTTCTAGGGTAGGGCCTTGTGGTGGGTCTTGCCCTCAAGGTCTTGGAGGAGAGGTCAGAAGTTGGCCTTGGGAAAAGGGCGCCAAGATTTACTTGGCCTTCACTTCTGCTACAGGGGCAAAGATGGGCAGCCAGTATTTATAAGGCACCTGCTACATGGGAGGCCCTGGGTACAGCCTTTTTGGCTGTTGATGTTCTTTTTTTGTTGTTGTTTTGAGACAGGGTCTCCTGCCTCAGTCTCCAAGTGCTGGGATTATAGGTGTGTGCCACCACACCCGCCTGTTGATGCTCTTGTAAAACAACAACAATAAAAATATATGTGTGTCTATTTGAAGAGTCTCAAATCTAAATCCCTCCCAGCTTTGCATCTGCTCCTGGAGCTCCCGGTGGCTCCAGAAAAACTGAAAATTTTATTCTTTAAAAAAATTTTTTGACTGGGCATGGTGGCACACACCTGTAATCCCAGCACTTGGGAGGCTGAGGCAGGAGGATCGTTGAGAGTTCGAGACCAGCCTGGGCTACAAAGTGAGCTCAAGGCCAGCCTGAACTGCATAGCAAGATTCTGTCTCAAAAAGACAAAAAAGAAAAAAAAAGATTTTTTTTTTTTTGAGACAAGGTCTTGCAAGTTGCCCAGGCTGGCCTCAGATGCATCAATCTCCTGTCTCAGCAGGCAAGTTGCGTGCACACACTGGCACGCCCCACTCATTTTAGCCATGCTAAGAGAACAGTCCTGTGGTGGGAGTGTATTCATACTGTGTACAACCGTGGTCACCACCCAATTCCTGAACTCTTTCTTCTGCCCCAACTAGAACTCTGTAGCCACTAAACACTGACTCCCCCTATGTAGGGCTTTTCCTATTTACCCCCTGCGAATCTTGCCGTGAGTAGGAATTACCCCCATTTTTATAGCTAAGAGGATAGAGGGGCAGACAGGGAAAGCAGTGCTTCCTTCATCACAGACAAGAGGAGGCTTTGACCTGTTTGCCTGATTCCAAATCCCTGGCAGGTTTTTACCCTGAGTGGCCCAAGTTAGGGCCACTAAGGAAGTGGCGGTCCTGAATGACAATCACTGATGACCAGGGACTTCACACACGAGGTCACAGGCCTGCAGCGGGAGCCTTCTACATGGTGTGGTGTTTTGCATCCTGAAGCTGGTAGCCCTCTGGCCATCCCGCAGCAGCCTGGAGGACAGGGAGCCTCGCACATGCTTCTCTCTATTGCTGCCTCTCTCTGAGGCTGCCTGTGTCCATTCCCAGGACACTGCTGCTCGGGGACCCATTCTCCACAGCATGGAACAAAGAAAGGAGCATGGGCCACCCCAATCAAACAGGCTCGGATCTGAATCCCGACTGTTGCTCTAGAACCACTTAAGGCTGATTCTTCCAGGAAAGGGGCTCATCAGGTTAGCTCAAGCCCAGGAGAGTAGTGAATGTGTGAGGAGCTGGGGAAGCTCCAGAGGCAGGTGCAAAGCTGGGAGGAGTCTGCATTCAAAACTCCTCAGTGAGTGGGGCAAGGTAGTGCACATCTGTAATCCCAGCACTGGTGAGGCTGAGGCAGGAGGGCTGCCATGGGTTTGAGGCCAGCCTGGGCCACATAGAGTTCAAACCCAGCCTGAACTACATAGTGAGACCCTCTCTCAGAATAAACAAACAAACAAACAAACATAAAACAAGACTCTGCCAGAAGTCATGACTCTTCCTCCTCAGGTCTGCTTGCCCCTCATGTGACTCAGCTACACTGGGTGTAGGGCTGGGGATATAGCTCAGTGGAATAAGCGCCTGCCTAGCAAGCGCAGGGTCCTGAGTTCGATCCCCAGTACCGCCAAAAAAAAAAAAAAAGATTACACTGGGTATGTCTGGTTCTCCTCCAGGCTCTGCTCCCTGCTGGGAAACTCTTAGCTTTAGGTTGAACTTTCTTTCTTTTTTTTAGTTTGTTTTTTTGAGACAGGGTCTTGCTATGCAGTTCAGGATGGCCTTGAGCTCACTTCGTAGCCCAGGCTGATCTCGAACTTATGACAATCCTCCTGCCTCAGCCTCCTGAGTGGTGGGATGACAGGTGTGCACCACAACGCCTGTCTAGTTGAACTTTCTAAGAGAAGGAATGCTATTGGGCCAGGCTATAAATTAGAAGTGACTGCCTAATCATGGGCTGATGGGCCCTGGATCAGATGGGCCTCTGAAGCCAGGTGTGGTGATGCATGCCTGTGATCCCAGCATTAAGCAATTTTAAAGAAGGCTACATGAGAGAGAGAGAGAGAGAGAGAGAAAGAGAGAGAGAGAGAGAGAGAGAGACTAAATGTGAGAACAAGAGTCAAGGTGCCTGACATCCAGTAGCGCTTAATAAATGTTGGTTCCCTTTCCCTTCCCTTCAGTAGCGAGGCCGTGTTATGTTCTGTTTTCTCTTGATGTGTGTCTTCTCTTGCTGAAATGAGCCTCCTAGCCAAGCACCTGATAGGAGAGAAAGATGAGGCCTCGTCCCTCACAACGTGAAAGGGCCAGCGCTGCTAGCTCACCCTTTCCAAGAGCCATCAGCAGCGGGAGTGACAGGGAGTAAAGAGGGCTCTTGTGTCAAAAGGAAGATGAACGTGCCCTTGCGCTTCGGGGGACACTTCGACGGAACGCCTGGGACCGGGCAGCATTTTCCTCTGAAAGGCTGTGACACAATAAAAATAAAAATAGGTCTTCCCCTCGACTCCAGGGTTTAAAGGGCAGAAGACTTATTTGAGCCCTGAATCCATGCTCAGAGGAGTTGTCCTAGACCTCTTTCAATCACTGATTCAACAAACATTTGTGAAATGTCTGTGGCTGTCTCTGTTCTCACGGAACTTACAGTCTCATCAGGGAGAGGCAGGACTCGAGCAATCCTGCTAGCAAGTGCTGTAAGTACAAACCACGCCGAGCGTCATGAAGAAGAGGCCTGATTCTGTGAGAGCTTGGTTTTTCTCTGTCGTAGGGCTGGGAAATCAAACCAAGGGCCTTGCACATAGTGGGAAATCACTCCATTGCTAAGATATACCCCTAGACTCCAGCCTTAGAGGTCTTCCTCCTCCTCTTCCTCCTCCTCCTCCTTCTGTACATGTTAGTTATATGGGTTCCACTGGGACACCTCCGTATGTGCACACGACATATTTCGATCATACATACCCTCATCTCTCTCCTTACCCTCCCGCCCCATCCCTCTCATCTTCTCTGATAGGTCCCCCTCCTTTAAGTACATAGCAAAACATGACAATGGGGTTTTGAGTCATTTGGTTCCGTTTGAGAAGGAAACGTGACCATATGCCGTAAGGCTTAGCCGGGCTCCTTGGAATGCTGCAGAGCTCCTCTCTGCCTCGTCACCCCAGAATATTGCACAAAGAATCTGACCTAGATTGGGAGGCCAAAGCACCCCAGAGGTCTTGGTCTTCACCTGAGCAATGGGAGACCACTGGCAGGTTCAAACAGGGTTTTGAATGGTTAGGCATGTGGATTAGGGACGGTTATTTTGGGTTTTTGTTCTATTGTTTGTTTGTATGGCGGGCAGGATCGCACTCTGTAGCCCAGGCTGGCCTTGAACTCGCTGTGCTCCTCCTGCCTGCACCACCACACCCAGTTTAGATTTGTGTTTTGAAAAGATTGCTTTTGCTACAGCAAAGAGAACAGATGGGAGGGGAACATAGCAGTAATTCAGTGGGACAGAATGGTGTGGCTTTGCTGACTGTGGTGGTGAGAGAGAAAGGGAGGAAGCGGGGGAGAGAGGAAGAAAGAGGGAAAGGGGGGAATAGAAAATAGAACTGCTTAGGCGGCATTTTCAGCAGTTGATTAGCCGGGCGCAGTGGTGCACGCCTGTAATCCCAGCACTCAGGAGGCTGAGGCAGGAGGATCAATACAAGCTCTACACCAGCCTGGGCTACGAAGTGAGCTCAAGGCCGGCCTGAACTGCATAGCGAGACCCTGTCTCAAAAAGACAAAAAAAAAAGAAAGAAAGGAGTTGATTGATTGACTATGGGGCGAGGAAGAACAGGAGGGTAACCGTTCTGGCTTATAATGCGGGGAAGACCACGGGTAAAGTCTACCCTTGTGGAGTCTCCGAGACATCCAAATGCCAAAGTAGAGTTGACAGCTTGACACATGGTCTAGCGCTTCTGGGAGAGGTCAGTGCTGGAAGTTATAATGTGTGGGTCACTTGCTCAGAGGCAGCTCAAAAGCAGTAGACAGATTTATCTAAGGAGAGAGTAGAGTGAGGAGAAAAAGGCCAAGGGCCAAACCCTGAGGGTTCAGATGCTCCTCTAGGGAAGTGGTTCCCAAAGTGTGCTTCATGGAACCCTGGGGGATGCCCAAGAGCCTCTCCAAGGTCCATGCGGTTGAAGCTATTTTCATGATACTTTAAAATAGCCGGCATGGTGGTACACACCTGTAAGCCCTCCACTAGGAGGGCTGAGGCAGGAGGACCACCACAGATTCGAGGCCAGCCTGGGCTACAAAGTGAGTTCAAGGCCCTCTAGCAAGATCCTGTCTCAAAAAATCAAAAACCAAAACAAACAAAGATGTTATTTGCCTTTTTTATTGTGCAAACGTAATTACAGATACAAATAGCCTGCCCATAAGCCAAAACCATAGTGGTGGTACTGAACTGTCTTCAGCTGTCTCCGTGGTTATTCGGCCCTTCTTCACAGCCATGTGTGTGCACTGAGACACTTCATGTTCACCGGGGAATATCCTTGGTAAAACAGCAAAAAATACTAATTTCTACCAAATCCCCACCCTGTGCATTTTTTTCAATATTCCATCTCACAAAGCAGGAAGTACAGAGTAGCTCTACTGCACCCCAAAATACAACGATCGTCTCCAGGAAAAGCGCTTCTGCACCCCGACCTTCCAGAGGAACCAGACTCTTTGCTCCTGGAGCATCGTTTTTACTTGAAAGAATAAAAGACAAACTCTGACTATTCAGATTTCAAGTTTGGCAGATAGTTTCCCAAAAATGAACAAAATGCTCCTGTCACTTCAAGGGAAACAACTGACAGTATTTGTTGCCAATGATAAAGTTCAAGCTTTCAAGTGAAGCATTAGAATTTTGGAACATTTGTATCTGGCACCATGAACTTGAAAGCGTCCCAATACTTTAAGATTTCTCTGATGAGATTGGTAATATAATGAATGTGATTTTAAAAAAATAACTATCATGAAATGCCATTAAAATTTGGGAGATCTGTATAATTCAGCCAATCTGTATTTTCCAAATGACCAATGCTTGATGTTACAAAATTTCTTCACTGTTCAAAGTAAACAAATATGCCAAGCGTGGTGGCTCATGCCTGTAACTCCAGCACTCAGGAGGCTGAGGCAGGAGGATGGTTGCGAGTTCAGGACCAGCCTGGGCTACAAAGAGAGTTCAACGCCAGCCTGAACTGCATAGCCAGATCCTGTCCAAAAAGACAAAAAAAAAAAAAGTAAACCAATAGATGTGAATGAAATTGAAGATGAATTAATTGATATGGTTTCAGTTTCCACAGTGCAACTGAGAATTCTCTATGTATATCTAAAATGTATGCTGGACGTGGTGGCACATGTCTGTAATCCCAGCACTCCAGAGCCTGAGGCAGGAGGATCACTGCAAGTTCTAAACCAGCCTGGGTTACAAAATGAGCTCAAGGCCAGCCTGAACTGCATAGCAAGACCCTGTCTCAAAAAGACAAAAAATAAAATAAAATAAAATGTACCGGGGCCGGGCATACAGCTCAGCAGCACAGTGCCTGCCTGGCAAGCACGAGGTCCTGAGTTTGATTACTGGTACCACAATCAAAAATAAATAAAATAAAATATAAAATAAAATGCACCAATAAAATCTGATTGAAGGAAAAAAAAAATAAGGAACTACTATAGCTGGGCCTGGTGGTGCACACCTGCAATCCCAGCACTCTGGAAGGCTGAGGCAGGGAGACTGCAAATTCAAGCCCAAACTGGGCAACAACGAAGTGAGACCATGTGCCCAAAAGCCTGGGAATACAGCTCAGAACAAAGGCCTGGGGTTCAATCCCAAGTACCAAAAAAAAAAAAAACAGAGTGGGGGAGGGATTCAGTTTTGTGTGGTATCAAAGAAAAATACTCACAATCATCTGAAAACTAAATAGTTTCCCAAAAATGAACAAAGTGAAGGCCAGGGATATAGTTTAGCTGCATAAGCACCTGCCTGGCAAGCCTGAGGTCATGAGTTTGATTCCCAGTACCAAAAAAAAAAAAAAAAAAAAAAAGTGCAGGTACTGTCTACCAAGCCACACATTGGGCCTGGATCCTGGTTCATTGCTGGGACTGACTTTAGGGGTCCCAGCACACCAGATTCAGCCACTCATCCCAGCTAACCAAGGAGGGGACAGTGGTGGGGAACATGGAGAGCAGTTTACTCTGTGTGGCCACCCTGGGCAGGAACAGAAGGAGCAGGGTCCCCAGCCCCATCTCCAGGGCACAGACCAGGGCACAGGACAACATACAGAGGAAACGGGCAGGAAGTGTGGAGCAGTCCTGGTTAAGGTGTGGTCTGGCCGGCCATTGTGCTGGGGTTGCTGCGCAGTCCTATGGGCGAGGAGGAAATGGTTGGTGCTGGGAGGGGGCAGTTTTGATTTTGTCACAAGGTGTCCATCGATCAGACATGCTGTTGCCAGGCTCCAAGGAGACAGGAGAGAATGACTCAGGGAAAGGGCAGCCCAGCAAGGTCAGCACAGCAACTGTGTCTGCCTTGGGCCGGGAACAATGAGGAGAGACTTCCAGACGCCCCTCTAAGGTCTGAAACAGGACGTTGGAGGTTTTGTTTTTTAATTTATGTTAACATATAGTGATTTATTATTTATGCGGATTAGTAAGTAAATATTCCTTTCACTTCTTAGCTTTCATTCTTTCTATTTGTCTTTTCCAGCACTCGGATCAAACCCATGGGTGAGCGCTCTACCACTGAGCTACAGCCCCTGCCTTGTTTTACTTGTTTATTTTGAGACTAAGTTGCCTAGACTGGCCTCACACTTGGGACCTTCCTGACTCTGTCTCTCAGTTACAAGTGTGCACTACCAAGGCTGGCTTGATTTTCATTCTTTACAGTAAATACCAGTAGACTCAACCACACAAACGAAAGCTCTTGGAGACCTTCAGTTATTTTTAAGAGTGTAAAGGAACGATAAACTAAAAAATTTGACAAATGTTGATTTAAAAATCCCCTCATCTTGAGGTATCCTATCCATCTTTGTACGGAAGCAACTTGGAATAAAGAATGTTTCCTCATGTGCAAGTTGAAGGAACATTAGGACGCATAAACATAATATTTTAGAGCTATGGACATGGACTCCATTAGCTAGATGTAGTGCGCACATCTGTAATTCCAGCTATGTGGGAAGCCAGGACAAGAGGATCACAAGCTTGAGGCCTGCCTGGGCCACTTAGCAAGACCCTGTCTCACATATTTGAAATTTTAAAAAGAGCCAGTGGTGTAGTGCAGCGGTAGAGCACCCTTGGGTTCAATCCCCATTATCACAAAAGAAGGGGAAGAGGAAGGAGGAGGAGGAAAGGGGAAAGAGGGAAAAAGGAGGAGAGGAAGGGGGGAGAAGGAAAAGGAGGATGAGGAGGGAGAAAGGAGGGCGAGGGGAGGGAAAGGGAGAGAGGAAGCAGGACAAGGAGGGAGTTCCCAGCAGGCATGTGAGTGTTAGAGATGGCTAAGTTAGGCAGAAATATTCTAGGTGGTTAGACAGGGCCGGGCCCTCCAGGGAGTCGCCGTTTCAACTGTAGCCAGAGGCACATCTGTCACAGGCCGGGCCTCAAGACAAAGGCAGAAAGACCAGGCCTCCATGCAGCCTCGCTGAGGGATGATTCGCCTCGGTGGGTGGCCGGAACCCCTGGGTTCATCTCTTCCTGGCAAGGTCCTTGTTCTTCCCGCGCACACTCGCTATGGGACCTGTTCCTCCACTGGATCGATATTACTTAAGCTGCTCACCTTGTCATCTCATTGGTTGATCGTAGATTTGTCCCTCCTTAACCCACCTCATAACTGTGCTCCTTCTTTGTGATTTTACTCTATAAAACTTCCTCTGTCAAGTGGGGTCCACAGCCACCCATTTTTTGGGTCCCCTGTCTTTCAGGAGCTATATTTCTCTCAATAACTATTTCCTACTCTTGCTAGGCAGGCGCTTATTCCACTGAGCTATATACCCAGCCCCTATTTCCTACTCTTAACCTCCATTGTTCCTTAGAATATTCTTCAGTTTTGAAGAACACAAACTCAGCATATCTGACATCTAGCAGGTTGAGGGTTACATTTATTTCTTCTATATCATTAGCACACACCTGTAGTGGATAGGCTGGGGCAGGAGGATTGCTATGAGTTCAAGGCCAGCCTGGGCTAGGTAGTGAGTTTAAGTCAAGCCCAAAGTGTGTAACAAATCCTATCTCAAAAAAATCATAAAGAAAGAAGGAATTCCATACATTCTAAAAGGGGTCGCACAGAAGACCCTCCATCAGAGAGCCCGATCTGTCCTCTTTTCCCTGGAAGTGGCTCAGGGGGTTTGATCAAACCCAATGCTTTACTTGCCACCCCCTCTTCCCATCAGCCCACTCACCCCTGGAAATGTTCAAACTGAGCCGGGTGAGAGGCAGGGCTGGAGAAAGGGTGGGTTGGGGGCAGATGGGGTCAGGCTTGTTTCTCAAACGCCAGCACGTTCAGTTTGTTGGGTGTTTTGCATGAATTTCCTCTTGAGTTCACAGGCTCCTAACTCAGCAAAATTAAAATGGGATGAAGTAATTAGAGAAGCAGGCTGTGAGGATGTTCCAGGTCAGCATGCAAAGGAAATGTGGGGTGGGGCGGGAGGAGGAAGTCACAAAGCAGAGGGTGAGGTGAGAAGCCCCTCTCGGGGGTCAGCTCCTTGGGACACCTGTCCCGACTTCCCACTCCACTGGGCAGCAGCTCCCCAGCTCTGCCCCCTAAGAATCCTCTCCTGCCTGGCCCTTCGCAATTAGGCCATCCTCCCTTTCTAATTCCCTTTTGTTTTGTGTTTCTGAGACAGAGTCTCGCTATGCAGTTCAGGCCGGCCTTGAGCTCACTTTGTAGCCCAGGCTAGTGTCAAACTTGCAACAATCCTGCCTCAGCCTACCAAGTGCTGAGATTATAGGCTTGTACCACCACACCTGGCATCTAGTTCCCTTTTCAGAAACTGCCGCCAGATGCCCTTACCTCTACTCCTACACCATGGTTATTTGTGCCTTTTGCCTGTATTGATTAGACTGCATTGAAATAACTGTGGCCAGTCTTGGTACTGCACACTTGTAATCGCAGTACATGGGAGGCTGAGGCAGGAGGATGGCCACAAGTGCCAGCCTAAAGCTGCATAGTGTGCTCAAGGTCAGCCTGAACTACATATCAAGACTCTGTCTCAGAACAAATGAAAAAATCCAAAAAGAAAGAAAAAAAAAAAAAAGAAGTAACTGTCCACATGTTTACCTCTGCCATGAAACCACTGGTTTCCCTGGCCTCTGGATTTTATTGACATCTTCCTCCTTAAGGGGCCGCCTCATAATAAGGTCCCCTACTGGTCCCGTGCTGACTCCTGAGTTTAAACTTGCAACCCTCAAGTGATAAGCAGGGAGTGTAGCCTCCTTGTGCTAGAGTCTCGGTGTAGGTGCTAAGCTAAGGCTTGTGGCCCACGAAGGGATATAATTTTAAGGGATGGACGAGTGGGTTACTTGTGGGTTACTTGTGGGTTACGTGTCTCCATGGGAACCCAGAGAGCAAGGCTAATTTTGATAAAAGCCCATAACGGCATTTAATTACCCCATAAAAGACAGAGCCTGCAGCTCCTCTCTCGGACAGCCTGTTCCTGTTGCACAAGCTTTCCCTGTGGCGCCTGCTGGATCCCTGTGTCAAATTGCTGCCCCTCCCCAGCCAAATAGCTGAGTACAGGTCTCCTGAAACATTAGCTGGCTCCTCTGCTCTGTCCAGAGGAGCAGCCCTTGTCTACCAGGGTACTGCTGAATCCTGACCCTCATGAGGCCTGGGACTCTCCCCTCCCTCACTCTGAGTCTAGGGAGGGTGGGATGTGCGTGAGAGCCTGTTGTGGTCTTGGTCGTATCTGGTAAATCCATGTTCTCTGGGGGCTTTTTGTTTTTTTTGGGGGGCAGCTGTTTTTGTCTTTGAGACTGGGTCTTACTCTGTAGTCCAGGCTGGCCTTGAACCCACTTTGTAGCCTCAGCTGGCCTCCAACTCACAGCAACCCTCCTGCCTCAGCCTCCCAAGTGCTGGGATTACACGCACACCCAGCTAGCCATGTTTTCTGAGTAAGGTCCATTCCATTCCATGAGAAAGGCGTGCTCTTTGCTTTACCTTTGGGGTGAGGAAATGGACTTTCAACCATTGACAGCCCCCCACCTTTCTTTGGTTGCTTGGGGTTTTTTGTTTTGTTTCTGTGATACTGAGAATTGAACCCTGAGCTCCTGCACTGACCTACATTCCCAGCCCTATTACTATTATTATTATTGGTCTTTTTGAGGCAGGATTTTACTATGCAGTTCAGGCTGGCCTTGAAATCACTTTGTATCCCTGGCTAGCTTCAGACTCATGGGGATCCTCCTGCCTCAGTTTCCCGAGTGCTGGGTTTAGAGGTGTGCGCCACCACACCCAGCCCTATCTCTATCTATTATCTATCTGTCTGTCTTGACAGGTTCTAGCTACATTCCCCGGGTGAGGCTAAAACAAACCACTCTCTTGCCTCACTTCCCAGAGCCTTATAATTATAGGCATGCACCATCATGCACATCTACATATGCGCGCGCGCGCGCACACACACACACACACACACACACACACATACACACCTTTTGGGATATAATAAAATTGTTTGGTTTTTATTTTCTGAGGGAAATAAAAAGATCAACTGTAACTACCATGTACTTTCTTTTTTCTTTTCTTTTTGTCTTTTTTGAAACAGGGTCTTGCTATGCAGTTCAGACTGGCCTTGAGCTCACTTTGTAGCCCCGGCTGGTCTTGAACTCACAGTGATCCTTCTGCCTCAGCCTCTCAAGAGTGATGGGATTATAGGCATGCGCCACCATGCCTGGCCTACCATGTACTTTCAACATCTTTTGAGGAAAGAACATACGTAACTGCCAGGTGTGGTAGCACACATCTGTAATCCCAGCACTCACCCTGGAGGATCATTGTAAGTTCAAGATCAGCCTGGGCTACAAAGTGAGCTCAAGGACAGCCTGAACTGCATAGCGAGGCCCTGTCTCAAAAAAAAAAAAAAAAAAAAAAAAAAAAAAAAAAAAAAAAAAAAGAACACACAGCAATATAAACCAGAGGATGGATTTTACATTGACTATATTGAATATATTTAGCTTTATTTAAAGACTCACTATATTGTCCCTGCTTTTTCTGATTTCATCATGACAGGGAAATGTGCCAGTAAATACTCTAGTTTGGAGCTCAGGGAGCACGAAACCAGCCTGTGAACTCCTCAGGCAGGGAGGGCCCTGCACTACTCACTTGAGGATTTCCAGTCCCTAGGGGCCCATTACCTTATCCCGTAGAAGAGGGGAGAGAAGAAAGGCCAGGACAGGAGACAGAACAAGCTCTGTGTATTTGGTGCCCTGGAACAAATTGTGTCTGCGAGTTCTACACCCACTTCCCTACAAAGCAAAGATCTGATTATTTGCTCCCTCCTTTGACAACCTTCAGTAGCTGCGGGCTGAGCTCCGCCCTGCAGCCGAACTCCTCGGCTGAACTCCTCGGCTGAGTCACGTTCAGCCTTCCCTGCCAGCCCCCTCTTCCTCTTGTCCCACAGGGTCCCCCTGCCTCTGGTCAACGAAAAATTCCTTGCACTGTCCATACTTTTGTCCTTTGTGCCTTTGAATTTTCTATTGTCTTTTTTTTTTTTTTTTTTTTGCTTTGTGGTTGTTTTTTTGGGGGGTGGTCTGGGAATCGAACTCATGACCTTGTGCTTGCTAGGCAGGTGCTGGGCTGCTTAGCTGTATCCGCAGCTCTTTGCAGTTTTTGAGACAGGGTTTTGCTATGTAGTTCAGGTTGGCCTTCAGCTCACTTTGTAGCCCAGGCTGGCCTGGCCCTCGCAGTGACCCTGGGATTACAGGTGTGCACCATTATGCCCCGCAACTGTGGCTCTTGGGGGGCAACTTCTATGACTTTTTCCATTTTCATTGCTCCAGTGTCTGGCACTGTTTGTGAATAAGTGACTGGGAAAAAAAAGACCTGACTAGCCCAGTTAATAACCCCTTTCTTTCCGGGAAGCCCAGGCTTAGAGGCAACAGTGCTACAGAGAAACAAAATTAGGTGCCTTCTCCCAAAGAGTGTAAAAGGAGGTCTGTGGGCCAGGGATAGAGCTCAGCAGCATGAGCACCGGCCTGGCAAGTACAAGGTCCTCAATTCGATTTCCTGGACCAGAAAAAAAAGAGGAGCAGTCTGAGATAACCCCACTCCCTGACCAAAGCCCAGGGCAGCCTGCATTACCCGTAAGCGCTGACCCAGTGCAAAGCAACTGAACTGCAGTTTCACCCACAGTAACCTGCACAAACCCAGGCACCTCTTCCCGAAGCCATCAGGGCGCTGAGGCCCTGTAAAGGGAAGAGTCTGAGTTGAGGGCTTCGAATTTAGGGTTTTGTGTTTTTTTTTGCGTGGTACTGGGGATCGAACTCAGGACCCTACGCTTGCTAGGCAAGCGCTTATTCCACTGAGCTATATCCCCAGCTCCGAACTTAGGTTTTTGTTCCAGCTGAAAGGGGACTGAAGAGCGAGTAGCCTGGGGGTGCCATCACTCCTGCACACTCGCCAGATGTAACCTGCGGCAAACATGAGCTCTCCCCGAAAGCTTTCCTTTCCTCTGGTCTTTCCCTGCTTCTTTCTAATTGTTATTATAATGTTAATGAGTCATCCCCCATCAATTCCACATTAAAAATTTCCATGCCTTTGAGCCTTTACATTTTAGAAAGTGGGTCAGGATTCATGATTTTAATATAAGTTGGACATGGCTCAGACTCCACCCTCCACACCTGCCTTCCGGCAGGGTCGCTCCGAAGGAAGCACTACTTCTCTTGGTTACTTTCTTCTGTTATAAGAAAATATCTGAGGCTGAGTGATTTCTAAAGAAAAGAGGTCTGAAAGCATGGTGCCAGCTTCTGTTCCGTTCATGGGAGGGCCGTGTGTGCAGATGTGGAAGGGGGAGCAGCTGCGGGGAGAAGGAGCCAAGCACCTCCCTTTATAGCTCACTCACACGCAGCCAGCCTCATCAGGGAGAGCAAGAGCGTATTACGGTAAGGACAGCATCGCTCCTTCTTAACAACCGCGTCCCCTCTCAACATTAAGTTTTGGTGGTGACAAACCATATTGCAGTCACGATACTCAGCTGGGGGTGTAGCTCTGTGATTGGCTACTTGCCCAGCATACACGAGAGCCTGGGTTCAATCCTTAGCACAAGATAAAAATAATTTTTTGTTGTTTAAACCATAGCACTGCCCCAAAATATGCTGCTTTGGACTTCAATCCGATGGCACCTGGGGAACAACAAATACAAAGAGGGGCTTTCATGGCCATGAATCCTCTCCTCAGGAATCTCTTCAGCCAGAGACGAGGAGTTCTCACTGGTGCGAGGGCTGGAGGCTGCCACATCAGACAGAGGTCTCACAAGCTATCATTATTATTATTACTATTATTATTATTGTTATTATTATTTTGTCTTGTTGAGACAGGGCCTCGCTATGCAGTCAGGCTGGCCTTGAGCTCACTTTGTAGCCCAGGCTGGTCTCGAACTTGCAACGATCCTCCTGCCTCAGCCTCCCGAGTGCTGGGATTACACACATGTGCCACCACGCCTGGCAGTAAGCTATCATTATTCTTCCAAACACCCATTCACCTTTCCCATAAGTCACTGATTCTCCCCTTAGCCTTGCAGAGAGAGCATCTAAACTTCTAGATCTCACTGGCTTTGCATGCTAGTGTATTTCATGAAGTGTAGAGGAAATGTCTTTCCTCCCTGTAGTTCATTTAAGTGGTGCTAGGTCTGAGGAAATCAGGAATGCCTGCGCCTCTCCAAACCCAGACACACAGGCAGGATGATAGCATTTTAACTTTCCCTGCTTGTTTTAATCTTTCCTCAGCAGCCCAGACCCCATGAGACAGCTAGGTGATTATCACACCTGGGCAGGAGAGGAGTTGGGAAAACCAAGAGACAAGGTGCATGGAGGGGGCTGGGACGCAGCCCAGCACGCACGTGGCCCTGAGTTTGACTCCCAGCGCCAAAAACAAACAAACAAACAAAAACCATGGAGGTCAGCAAAGACCAAATGAGAGAAGGAAAACAAAGATACGTAGGGAGGAAAATGACCAAAGGAAGCTGGATGGAGCCACAGAAGGCAGACGGCGCAGAAGAGAAGCATGGCAAATCAAACTATCGTGGGGGGGCTCTCCTGGGAGGGGGTGCCCAGCACATGAGCACTCAGGTAAAACCACCTGAGTGAGAGGGGAGGGAGAAGAGGCCGGCTGCATTAGAAGACACACAAATTTTCTCCGGGGTACACGCTGTCTCACAGCCCCACCCCTGCATCCGTTGTACACCCCCACAGGGGTCCAGTGAGTACAGCGCTTACTTGTGAGCCAGAATCCTGCGGTGGGATTCCTGGAATTGCCTCCAAATTCTCTTTCCATCCCAAGCTCCCCATCTTAGTTGCCAGAGGCAGGATTTTTGGCCTTCTAGGCTTTGAGTCAGCGGAGTCTCCCAAGGGCAGCACTGACCCCTCAGGTGGACCTGTACACCCAAAAGGAGGCCACAGACTTGGTGGGACCTGTCAAGCTGCCATTCTGGCCCATTTTCCCCAACTGTTACTAAAGAACTCCCTTTGGCTGGATGCTGAAGAGATCCCTGAGAATCTGTGATCTAGACGCCTGGCCCACCCCCTCCCAAGTCTCTTCGAGGAGTGGGTTTTCCCAGAGGACTTTTCATTCAACCCAGCTTGGCTGCCCTCCCAGGCCCGGTCCCAGGGCTGGGCTCCCCGCTGCCCTCTTCAGCCAGCTCTCAGTGCCACCGCCTGACTTCCCCTGACCTCGCCCTGGCTTCTTCTAAGGGAGGACCTTGGGCAGGAACGCTACAAACTATAGGCCTCTGTTAGGCTGTCTTTGGCTCGGTGACGATGTTTCCCTTCTAAGATAGCTCCAACAAGTCTATCTCTAGAGTCATATTCGTAAGAACCCTGTTATCTTTTGGGGGGGCATTATCAGAACTCAGGACCTTGTTTGCCAGGCAGGCACTTGTGCCACTGTGCTGTATATAATCCCCCCACCCCTCACCCCCCAGCTCCCGCATGCCCACTGTTATCTTTTTTGTTTGCTTGTTTTGTTTTGAGAATAACAAGCCAGTAGTTCAGGCTGGCCTTGAACTCACTATGTAGCCCAGGCTAGCTTTGAACCAACAGTGATCCTCCTGTCTCAGCCTCCTGAGTACCGGGATTACAGGCATGTGCCATCATGCTTGGCCTGACCCCAGCATTTTATAACCTCTTTTGTTAGTCATTACCTGATCTCCCTTCAGGTTTGCAGTTAAATCCAGTGGTAATAGCAAAATAACATGTTCCAAAAAAAAAAAAATCCTCAGAGATGAGAAGCCTTTTCCCCAACTTCCAGCCCTCTTTTTTTGTGACTAAAATATCCAGGGCCTTTGAGTTTTCAGTACAGGCCCTGCTGAAACGTCTTTGAGCTCCGTCATTTATCTCTCAAAAAGCACTGAATGCAGCAAGGGGCTAGGAGCACGCTGACATCTGCTCGTCAGCAGGCCAGAAGTGATGGCTTCAATTTCCTTTCTCATTTAATTTATTCCCAGGCTGCTCTCTCCCCACCTTCATAAACTGGTTCTTATTTCCAAAAGTCAAAGTAATAAAGCTGCTCTCCATTCCTCATGCAGTTGCATGTTCCCTCCCAGTCGCACGTACCCCACGTGCCTCCCCACCGCCTCCCTCCCTCCCTCCGCCCCCCCTTACTCTCCCGCAGGGCACTTGGGACCCTCACCCTTGCTCAAGGTCCGACACTCATCACAGGACCTTGGGAGCTCGTCCTCAGCTGGACTGGCTATCACAGTGCTAAATAGATACTTCATGACTGGCTTTGTACTCACAGATTACCTCATGTCAACATCTTGGGTGTATTCCACCAGGGGGAGCCCTGCAAAGCTGCTATCCCAGGAAGAATTCCAAAATCCTTAGGAAATTCACTTCCCGTAACACAAGTGGATTTATCCTCCCCTACTCAACTACAGAATTACAGTCTCAGGCTGGGTGTGGTGGCATACCCCTGTAATCCCAGCACTTCGGAGGCTGAGGCAGGAGGATCCTTGTGAGTTCGAGACCAGCCTGGGCTATAATGTGACCTCAAAGCCAGTTTGAATTGCACAGCAAGACCCTGTCTCAAAAAGACAAAAAAAAAAAAAAAAAAAAAAAAAAAAAGAATTACAATCTTAGACCTGAAATGACCATAATGCCCAGGCACCAGGGGGAAAGCCCTCCACAGGCATCTGCATGGCCATCCTTTGACACTCTCGGGCTTGACATATGAAGGAGCACAGCTGAGCACAGGAGGTAAGGCTTTGGTGTGAAAATCAGAACCAAAGTTCTGCTCTGATACTCATTTACCCGGATGACCTTGGTTAGGCTACTTAATATTTCTGCACCTTAGTTATGGAAGGGCAGTGTGTCTGTGGTTGGAGGAGCAAAGGAGAACGTGTACACAAAATATTTAATGTTGTACCTGGTTCACGATGGGCATTCAATAAATGTTAGAAATTATTATCATCGTATATGAATAGACTTCAATATACCAGGTAAACTGTTAAAACTCATTACAAGCTTTTAAATAAATACAGCCTCACTATTTTCTCCGAGTATTGCCTCTAGGAGTTGCGTTAATGAATTGCTAGAAAGAAGTGATTTATAATTACCATATTGTTGGAATGCAAATAGACACTTCAGAAAGGTGAAAAGTAACTTGTTTTCTTGAGTGGGATAAACATTACCCTTGGGATCCTGTTTATAAACTCAAATATTTTGTAAGCAAATAGAATTAAGATAAACTCCAGCCCTTATTTAGGTGAAATGATCACATAACTGCAATCTGAGCTTTGAGTGATCGAGGTTTTTACCATATAGGCAAGAAGCTACTGCCCTGTTCAAAAACATGAGGAGAAAAGTCAATCTTGACCTGTTTTCTTTTGCACATCTTTGCTCCAGTGCTGCAACACATTGCACAAATGCAGTCAATTTTTAATTATTTGTGTATGGATTATACAAGGCAGATATCTAGCCAGCCCCGTGTTTGCTTCTTTATCTTTACTGCTCTCTAATTTCTCTCTCTGTCTCTCTCTCTCTGTCTCTCTCTCTGTCTCTCTCTCTGTCTCTCTCTGTCTCTCTCTCTCTCTCTCACACACACACACACCACCACCACCACCACCACCACGGCCACCACTACCATCACCCGCACCACTTTGCCCAAAGCAAGCCGAGTCCAGCAGTGCCCACTCTGGTGATTACAGAAAACACAGGGGTCCCTCGGCACAGCATCTCTTTTTCCCTTGCCCTCACTATAGGTTTCCCGTTCCTGAATATCACACACCACTCAGTGGGAAAGGAGAGGAGGAGCGGGGGTGGGAGGGAGTGAGCGTGGCACCCCAGGCCCAGCAACGCGAGCTAAGCAAAGCAGAGGGCGCCTGCTCCCAGAGCGCTGGCATCTCAACTGCCATTTTAGTGAAACTTTGGGGTGTTTTTCTTTCTGCAGCACCCACGCTCCCTCCCTTTCTGCCAAAGTTCCTTGTTGTGACAGAGAGGATGGTGGTTGGGGGTAGGGAATGCAGTCAGGCGGCCCCAGGGCTGAGCGACAGCTCCCCCTCCAGGAGCAGCAAGGGGCAAAGCCGGGACCCTGCCGCTGCCCACTCTGCTGTACACCTGCAGCTTTGGTACCGCACAGAGCTGGGCACTGCTGCCACCGGCCCACAGGGACACTGACACACACAGGACTGGAGCTGGGTGGGCACAGCCCTGCGCTTAGCAATGCCCAGGCAGCCCAAAGCAGTGCCTGACCGAAACCTCCTCCTGATGTCGCTGCCTGCTGACAGGCCAGAGGATGCCACCAGGTGCTGGGCATTCTTGCAGTATAAAAACGGTGAGTCTGGAGCACCCAGGCTCCATCATCCTTTGGCACTTCGAGCAGAGGGATTCCCAGGGGCAGTATCCGAGGATGGCCCCAGCCCGCCTCCTCTTTGAGCCTCTGCTCACAGGACCTTGGGGCACCCTCTGAGGGCCACATCAGCCCTCTGGAAAGTGCAGAGCTAGTCCTGCTGGGTGGGCTGGTGGCCCAGAGCTGTAGCCATAAACCCCATACTGCAGAGAGGCCCTGGGGCTGAGGGAGAAGCTTCCGAGAGATTCAGTGCTCTCTCAAAGCTCCAGGAGGACCACCAAAGGATCCACTTTAATTTCAGAGCAGCCAACATTGCCAATCTTGACCCTGATTAGGAAAGTCAAAATGATATTCTCTACTGTGTGGGAATAAAACTAAAACTTTATAAACCAGGCAGGGTGGTGCAGGCCTGTAATCCTGGCACACAGGAGGCTGAGGCAGGAGGATTCCGTTAAGTTTGAAGCCAGCCTGGGCTACAGAGTAAGTTCAAGGCCCGCCTGAACTTCATCATGAGACCTGGTAAAAAAAAAATAAAATTAAAAACAAAGCTGGGTGTGGTGATGCACCCCTGTGTAATGGCCCAATTACCCAGCTGCTTGCTAGACTGACCCCATGCTTGACCCCTGATTCACCTCAAACAGCTAAAGTCCATGGACGATAGCATAATTATTGTTTAAAGGTTTCTTGTTCTTTCTCAGAAAGAATTCAAAGAGCATTGCCTGTCCCTGCCAGAAACAGGACAGTTACCCAAGCATAACATCCCTGTTATACCTGTGTATTCATTGTGGTTTTTGTCTTTATAAGCCCTGCGTACAATGGGCTCGGGCCTCTCACTTCTCAACCTTGAAACAGAAGCGTGAGTGGGTGCTGTTGGGCTCAACTATTAAAAGCGCTACTTTGTCCAGGCTGGTCTTGAACTCACAATAATCCCTTGGCCCACGCCCTCGTTTCGGCATTCGCAGCTTCAGCTTCAGAGACCCATTGCCCAGCTGCAAGGGGTGGGGAATGGTAATGCTGGAGATCAGGAGGAGGTGGGAGGAGAAGAAAGGGCCTCTGGCATCAAAGCAACAGGACAGAGCCAAAAGGGTCACATAGGGCGCCCCGATGGGGGCACGTGCCCTGTGGCTGCTCTGCTGAGGGCCCCACGGCTGCTCCACAGTGGGCCCCGTAGCTGCTCCGCAGTGGGCCCTGCAGCTGTGCTGCTGTGGGCCCCGCGGATGATCCGCAGTGGGCCCCGTGGCTGCTCCACTGTGGGCCCCGCCGCTGCGCCGCTGTGGGCCCCATGGATGATCTGCAGTGGGCCCCGTGGCTACACCGCTGTGGGCCCCGCTGCTGCACCACAGTGGGCCCCGTGGATGATCCGCAGTGGGCCCCGCGGCTGCTCTGCTGTGGGCCCCGCGGATGATCCGCAGTGGGCCCCACGGATGATCCGCAGTGGGCCCCGCGACTGCTCCGCTGTGGGCCCCATGGATGATCCACAGTGGACCCTGTGGATGATCCGCAGTGGGCCCCGCGACTGCTCTGCTGTGGGCCCCGCGACTGCTCCGCTGTGGGCCCTGCGGCTGCTCCGCTGCTGCTCCGCAGTGGGCCCGGTGGCTGCTCCACTGAGGGCCCCGCTCAGGGCACCTCATGGACTGGACCCGCCCCCACCCATAGCACGGTGACGGGGTGGAGCCGGGCGGTCTGCTGTGAGCATATGTGCTTTTCCACCTCCAACCGTGGCAGTTTGTATACACCCATGTATGTTATAGTATAGTCTGAGGCAGCTATATCTCTTCCCAAGGCGAGAGTCCGAGGATATAGATAAACCCAGGAGTACAGTTATTATCACAGGGAGGATGAATGATTGAGTGGTAGGGCAACGGAGATGAGGGAGGAGAAAAAACGAACTGATCAAATGGGCCATCATCTGTGTAACTGAGTAACAAAGATGAAGGTAACATTATGTAGGACAGCATCCAGAGCTAATTCCCTTCTATGTTCTCTATAATTCTGTATTTCCTCAATCGTTTTTGTATTAACAGAAGTGAAGATAACTTTATATTATACAGCATCCAGTGCAAATTCCCTACTATCTTCTCTATAATTTGGTATTTCC
>PVLD010020602.1:0-32940 GCA_004027595.1 Dinomys branickii | reverse complement strand
CCTCGAATTCATGGCAATCCTCCTGTCTCAGCCTCCCAAGGGCTAGGATTGCAGGCATGTGCTACCATGACTGAATGAGGTTATTTTGTATAATGCAAAGAATATCCAGTTAAGTGTCTTGAGCTTAAATATTTGGTAGAAATTTACTGTCTTTTTCCTTGAAGTCTCAGCTTAAGAAAGTGTTTAATAAATATATCTCGTCATGTCCTACACAACTGAATTCTTTGCAAAATGCTGAAGAATGCTAAAAAGTTTCTGGAACCTTCACTATTTCTTTTTTTCCCCACAAGTTTAGAGAAATAATAGATACTGATCTCTTCCTGGGCATCTACCTACCGCTACTATTTAAATGCAACGGGAGCCAGGCATAGTGGTGCACTCCTGTAATCCCAGCACTCGAGAGGCCGAGGCAGAAGGATCATTGATAGTTTGAGACCAGCCTGGGCTACACAGTGAGCTCAAGGCCAGCCTGCACTGCATAGTGAGACCCTGTCTCAAAAAGACAAAAACAAAACAAGCCCCCCAACAAGAACCACAATGGCACACATGCTCTGAGGAAATGCAATTGTTGAGAGTTAGAAACTGCAAAGCAGTAGCAGGAAATGGAGTCTGCAGGTGATTTTGGAGAGCTAAATGATGGCTCCGCGGTCATCCAGTCTTTGGAATATACCAAAACCCACCAAGTGACAAACTTTAAAAGAATACATTTTATGGCATGTGAATTACAATTCCAATTAAAAAATTATAGACAAACACACACACTTTGTTTTGAATGCTTACTATGTGCCAGGCCCTGTGTTTGGTCTTTGGGAATTCATTAGTGAGTGAAAGACAGAAAGCTCCTTGCAGTTGAACCTGTAGAGGAATTCTAGTGGACTTCAAAGTTTAAAGAAGCCCAAGGGCAGAGGATAAAAGGGACCTGAACAAATTTATAAGTGGAGGGGAAGAAGCCAGGAGAGGAGCACAGAACTGAGAAAAATGGCAAACGGGGCACCACTGAGAGAGATTGGCTCTTTCCTTATACAAGAAGAAACAAAGGCAGGCATAGCTATTGCAAAATTTTAAGGTCAAAGTACAAGAAGAGAGTGGTGCGTCAGTCTTGTAGTGCTATTTCCATAAACAGTGATGAAATCGAATTCCTATATTGACTTACTTTTTCTGCATAGAGAGGGAAATGTTGATTTTATTCACAGACATGCGGTTTCCGCCCACCTCGCCCAGGATGAGGGTCCGCTCTAGCCAGGTGTTTGGTGCTATTGGTCACTCACAGGCATGTCTGCCTGGGCAGCTGTTCTTGTCTGCGGGTATCTTTTCCACCAGACCAACTGGCAGCATAGCTTTCAGGAGCAGTGTGGTCTTCTCTTTTAGGCTGTCAATCAATTTTTGCAAAAACCGGGCCTGTGTGTTCAAGGGCCGTGTGTCCATGCTCTCCATAATAACTCAATGAATATTTGATGTACAATCAGTTTCTTAAGAGCTACTTCATTTCCAGAAGAAGAATGTGTTGTCAGTGAACGTAGTCTGGTATTTCAGCTAGTAGGATTTGGTAGAATAGCCTATCTTTTATTGATGCTTATAGCTGTGAAATAAAACCCACTGATAAAGTGGAGGTATGCGGAGACTCTCATGAGTAAAAATACCTTAAAGATCCACAAGAGGGCGCGATGTTGCCATCGAAGTAGAGAGCGGAGCTAATGCGGTTTCCCCTCTTTTCCAAGCAGGATATTTTGCTGTATTTCCCCAGTGGAATAGGACAAAAAAAAAAAAAAAGATACGGATTTTTAAGTCTGGCTTTACAGTTTTCTTTTGGGATGGGAGATTCGATTTAGGGATGCTCAGTTATTTGCAAACTCCTGGAATATGCGCGATATGTCAAAGTGGATGATGCACCGTTAGCTTTGCTGAGCATATCTAAAGGCTTTAAGGGTTTTTGTTTGGTTTTGATCTCATTGTGTCTCTTTCAAGGATGGATTGCAAAGCCTTCTCTGCTCAGCCTCCTCTGGTCCTTTTCTTGGCAGTGCAGCATAGAGTTAGTGCTGCCCAAACTGGCTGGACATCTTCCCTGCGAGGTCCCCTCGCTGCTGTCTCGGTTGGACAAGCCGTCCCCGAAGAATGATCATTTGCTTCGCAGTGGCCTTTACCAACCCAGAGGCGCAGCTGACCCGCAGGTAACAGTGCAGAAGAACAGACAGAAAGATTGCTCTAAAAAACGGCTATCTGGAGAATTCTACTCACTGGCTCATGTAGTCAGTAGGACAGAAACTTTGTTGCAACAGGTTTGCAGAATTATTATTAGATTACTTATAAGGTTTTCTTGGTTTCTCTAGGAACCTCTCCTTTCTCCCTGTGTGGTTGCAAATGATATTAGCTGATAATGCTTTCAGCGTTTGGCTTTCCTTCACTCTTAAAGCCGTTTCTTCCCTTGAGCTGCCCTTTCCTCTCTGGCATCTTCTCATTTTCAGTACCCTTCAGCCAGTCCTCTCTTCCTCCCCCGTCATTGCTGTCCACATTGCTCCGTGGCCAGACTCCCACGGGAAGGCTGTGTCACATGAGGTCACGGGCACAGACAGGAGACACTGCGTTTGGGTTCACACCACAAGCCCAGCGCTGACTGTCTGCTCTTGTGCAAATGAATTAAATTCTCAGCACCTTCATCTTACCGCCTGTGACATGGAAACAGTGGTAATGCCCACCTCAATGACTCTGTGGAGAGAAGAAGAGTTGGCGTAGAACTTAGAATAAGTCCTGTCACAAAGGAAATACCCTGAAGATGTCCGTTGTTAGTACAACTGGCCCTCTATCTACGGGTTGTGCACTGATTCAGGTACCACCAGATCCAGTATATTTGTAAAAACATTGTGTCTGAGGAGGAAGGGGATGAGCAGGAGTGAGGCCGCAGCCTAAGGGAAGGTCGTGTGCCTATGATCACAATGTTATACACACATATGAGAAATACCACACAGACTTTTAATTTGTGAAATATGCACTAATAAGAACATACTAAGGGTGTGTCTGTATTGAACACGTGTGGACCTATTTTATGGCATTATTTCCTGGACAGTACAATAACTCTATGTGGAACTGACATTGTGTTAGGGATTGCAGGTAATGTAAACATGAGCCAGCATATTGAGGAAGACACGCACAACTTCTGTTCCACATTGGGTGAGAGACTTGGGCATCTGCAGGGTTTAGTCTCCTAGGGAATCCTGGAGCCACATGCTTATGGATGCCCAGGGAAGTTATTATTATAATTACTGGTCTCTTTTACGGTACACTTTGCAGGAACTCATCTACACCCAACGTCTCACCTGTTCCCCTTATGTCTGCTCTGAGCTCCAGGCATATTTTCTAAGGCTTTTTAGATATATCCACAGGGGCTGCCTCAGACACAACATGACCAAAACTCAACTCATCACCTGCCATGCTTCTCTCCATGTAAAGCTGGTTTTCTATCCTGTTCCTTCTTTTAGCTAATGGCACCATTTCTTTTGTAACAGTCAGAGCCAGGAGATAATGAGTTATCTTTGCCCTCAAGCCTCCATCTCTAACTCATTTGATTATCAAATGACTTCCATGTACTTATTAATACATTACCCTCACATGAACCTTTAATCATCCCAGGGACTTTGAACCTGTCTCCTCACCATTACTTGTACCTTGTTCTTTCTACCTTGACCAGAATGATCTTTCACAAATGCAAATCTGATTCCATATTGCCTCAGATTAAATGCATTCTGGATATTTGGATAGTTTATTTTGTGGCTTGACACACAAGTATTTAATGGTATGGTCCTGCTAGCTTCCTTGTGCTGGCTAGTCCTGCTGGCTTCCCTCTGCCATACGCACAATATCGTTCGCACATCAACACCCCCTCCCTATGCAGCAGAGATAGATTATCACCTAAAGCCCTACATGTAGTACACATCTTTGCATATACACAATAGACACTGAATACATGTTAATAGCTCTAAATATAAAGACCTCAACTCTATATGAATGGGCGTGCGTTTCTGTACCTAGGTTTTAAAACTCTCCTCAATGTGTTGATTGGAACCAGCATGTTCCACAGCATAAATAAAATGTGAGAAATGTTTCTAGCACATCAGGAATACAGACACTTTCAAATAATGTCAGAGGAAATGCAAGCCCAAAGTTACAAATAGCCTTTTACATAAACAACACTCTGAGGTGCATTTTCTTCTTAATGCATGCACATAACTCCCATTAACGTTCTCCCCCTCAGTGTTTAGCTTTTATTTTTATGTCTGTTGTATAAATCTGACTCTTGACACTTTAATGGAAAGATCTTGGTTTGTGATGACATCACATCAAATTTAAAGCAGAGGTGGTTAGAGTGTTTGGAAAACTTTCATCTGAGAATATTTATCTTTAATCCTGAAGAAAAAAAAATTATTTTAAACCAGGGCCATTCCACTTGCCAAGTGAATCTCGCCAGCCCACAGGTTTGGATGCTAGCTTTGCCCCTCCAATTTATGTCTGCTGGTTGATTTTGTGTGGATAACTGCAGGGAAATGGTTTGCTGAGGCCCAATTCTATTTCATAGGCAAAGCACCCAAGTTGGAAATGAATTCTAGAAATAATTATGGCTTCTGCAGAAAGAGGCTTAGGTGTTGCAAGGATGGTGGTGAGGAGGCCCAGATGTTCCTCCTGTGTGTGTGTGTGTGTGTGTGTGTGTGTAGTTCTGTGCATGTAGTTGGTATGCTGGAAACCACTCTGGTGAGGTTTTATCTTTTACCCTATCCTCTGCATCTCTTCACCCTGAGTTTGCATTAAAAGTTTGGATGTGTCAGTGTCTCCTGCGTTTTCTTATGTTCTTGGATCTTGAAGAGATGTAGGTAAGCAGAGATGTTTGATTTTTCTCCTAGTTCTCCTTTAGGGCTCCCTGGAAGTGTGTGGCTTCTAGATCTTGCTTGTATAAACAGAAGTCTGAAACCCAGAGCCTCCTCTGCTATCTTAACTCACATCCCACCCCAAATGCCTTTAACATAGTGACTGCCCTGTTGAATGACATGTGACTTGGATCTTCATGCTAAAGTGTGACCCTGAGTTTTATTCTTTATACTTTGTTCACTGGATCAGACAAAGGCTGAGTGTTTCAATTCCAATGTTCTTTTGGGAGGAGGCAATGAGACTTCTGGAGCTGAAGTTAATTGTTCCAGACATATCAATGTCAGGCCTGGGATGGGAGCTCAGTGCCCTGCCTTTCCGCGTGGACTCTCCTTCCATTACCCCATTCCCAGCTTCTCTCTTTCTGCTCTCACCCACTTCCTCTGATTTTATTTCTGTTATATGGAAAAACTTTTGTAATGTAGAGGACACAGTAATGTTTACAGCATGAAATCCTAGTAATCATTTCCTTAGTGAACATAATATAGTATTAAAAGGTCTAAACAGACAGATTTTTTTTTTGAGGATTTTAATTCATTGTTAACTTTCCTTAGATCAGAGAATTGAATCTTGACAGTTTTGTCTTGAGGCTGCATTGTCAGAAATGTTGGTCATTCTTTTTCATGTTTTTCCCCCTAGAACGGGAATAGTGCAAGGAAGGCCTCATGCATGTTGGTTCAAGTCTCTGGCAATGAGCTGTATGACCAGGCCATCACAGCTCATTTTTAGAAGCTGGATACTTGTTCGGGAAACTTATATCTGGTGCCCAGCTCTGCTTGGTCTCTTGTGTTATTCGATATGACCATGGCATTTTTGCTGACAGTCATTCCCCTAGTGGTAGTGGTTACTTTTCTTTATAATTAAAAAATATTTCAAGCTCACAAATAAGAACTAGATGAATATAAAAGATACTTACATGAACCACGATCCAGAATTCATACATGTCAACGTTTCCCCACAACTTCTTCAGATGTTTTCAATGAAATCACACATTGCAGATACACTAGGGAGCCCTCCAATGCCCAGGTACCTTCACACATAAACCTTGGCTGAAAGGTAATATGTGCTTATTTCTTTACATCTCGCCAATGTGTTTAATTAATTTATGCAGACCGCAGTGTATGTGCTCTTTTGCACTTTTTCTTTTTGAAACTCTAAATTAGTTTCTTTAGTTTATAATTATATGGATAAAATAATTTAGTTTCATTAACCAATATATTATTCATTTGGATGGATGTATATAGTACCATTTAATGAAAAATATCATGGTACCAGTAAACATCTCTGCATGTATGTTTTCAGTGAACTTATGTGGGAGATTCTGCAGGGCACCTGCCTAAGAGTAGACATTTGGTTTGTAGGGTACGTTTCAATTTGCCCCTACTTCTAGCTCTCTGCTCTCTTGTCAGATTATGGAATTGTGCCTTTTCAGTTCCTTTGAAGTTAGGCATAGTCATGCAAATTTATTTTGGGCAGTGAAGTGCTAGGAGAGGTTTGAGAACCAGTGAGAATTCACCTTGCTTTTACTTCTTCTGCCTCAGGGAACCCTAAAAATTCATTTGGTGACATCTTCAGTGTAATGGGTCTCAGTAAGTACAACATAAAGTCTCTAGTTGATTTGTGAAAAGTATGAGGTCTGAGGAACCAATAAATCATTGATTTTTTTTTTTTTTTTTTTTTTTGAGACAAGGTCTTGCTATGCAGCACAGGCCGGCCTTGAACTCACTTGTGTAGCCCAGACTGCCCTTGAATTCACAGTGATCCTCCTGCCTTAGCCTCCCAACTGCTGTGATTACAGGCCTGCCCCACCACGCCCAGCTCACTGATTTTCTTTTTGAATCAGGGATTGGGGAACAAGGCGTATTTGCCAAATCTAGACCACTGCCTATTTGTTTACACATCCTCTAGGTAGATTTGAGTGGTTGAGAAAGACGTCATGTGGCTTATAAAACTAACTTTGTGTAACTGAGTGGCCTATAAATTATACTCTTAATGATGCTGGACATAATCAAGTCTTTTCCCACAATGTCACTGGAGCCTCTCTGCGGGCCTACTGAGTGGAAGTAAGGTTGGTATCCTGAGGGCCAACAACCATAGACAGCAGGATGGCTATTTTCAAATGCGGGATGATTATCTGTGGTTAACCCTCACTATAGGCCATCAGTAGAAAGATCCCCTTATGTTGGAAACAAAAAAATCACTCCTACTCTTATTGACTTAACTCCCCTAGATACTTGGGACTAAATACACTAAATACTGTACCCTGAACAGTGTCCACATAGAATAACTTTACAGGCTAAAGACTGGTCTGCGACAGATTGGTTTACTCACCTGGGAATTACATGGGAAGCCCCAGAGGCACTCATTGGTCTTGTGGGACCAATTTGTGGCCCTGGCTACCCTTGGATGGGTAGGAAGATGCACATTAGGATTTGCATGGTTACAAGGCAGGAGTGTCAAATCCATTGACAAAGCTGCTAATTTACCTCACCTTGGGCCGAGGATATAGCTCAGTGGCATAAGATTGACAAACACGAGGTCCTGAGTTCAATTCCCGGTACCAAAAAAAGAGAAAAAAATTCACATTAATACCCCACCTACAACACTGATAGTCTAGAAGTGTGTTTCACTGGTATGATCACTTGGCCTCTATCTGTATCCATTCCCTAGGGTTGGAAGATGTCATGCAGCACATAGAGGCCTGTCTTCATTACTTTTTCCTTGTTGCTGAGACAAAATACCTGACGCCCAAAATGAAGGAAGGAAAGGTTTATTTAGCTTACAGTTTGAGGAGGTTTCAGTCCATACTTGGCTGGTTCTGAGGCACAGGGCCACATGGCAGAGGGCAACAGTTCATGGCAGCGGTACACAGCAAAGCAACAAGTGCAAGAAGAGAGGAATGGCCGCAGGAATGGCAGCCAGCAGCCTCTTTCTCTCCCTTATATATACAAACTATCCACCATAGGGTATAGTTCTCACACCCATAATCCCAGCAAACTATCTGCCGGAGGGCAGGTATAGCTCTCACACCCATAATCCCAGCATTGGATCATGGATCAGTCATAAACTCTAAAAGCCACCAAATAACTGCATGAGGATTTGGGGGGACATGCAGCCACAAACCATAACAAGGCCTTAACTATACTCAGCAGGACTTAAGTGACACCACAGTTGGTCCCTTTCTCCTAAATGAAGAAGTAAAATTAATGAGACAGGCTGTCCTCCAAAATCATATGGCATTAGACATTCTAACAGCAGCGCAGGGGGGGGTACCTGTGCAATTATAAAAACTGAATGTTGTGGCTACATTCCTGATCCCTCTGCTAATGTCTCAATGACTATTCAAGATTTTAGGCAACAAATCAATGATATGTCAGATTCTGAAAATTCCTGGACCTTATCCTCTTTATGGGAGGCCATTACCAGCTCCTCTTGGTGGAAATCTTTGTTAACTATATTCATAATAATCTTGCTGGGCCAGGGATATAGCTCAGTTGCACAAGCACCTATCTGACAAGTGCAAGGTCCTGAGTTTGATTCTTAGTACAAAAAAAAAAAATCAGGCGGCATAATAATCCTGCTGATCTTATTACTTGGTCCATGTATACTTAATTGTTTCTTTGGCTCTGTCTCCTCCAGATTTAAAACTATACTCCTACCCAAGATGAAAATGCCTGTTGTCTATTGAGGGCCTTTAAATAGACGCTCTGGGGAGTATCTCTGACTGCCGCTCAACAACTATGACCCCTTCCAGCCTGAAGAAGCCAGAGCGGTCCTTGCCCATTAGTCCCTCATGACAGTTCGGGTCACTTCTTCAGAGTGGGGAATGTTATACGCAGCTGAGTTAGAAATATTATAGGCAGTCAGACAGGGCCAGGCCCTCCAAGGAGCCAGTATGGAAGCCAAGATACCTTATAAATGGAGACGTATTTGCTGTGGGCCAGACTTCAAGTGAAAAACCAAACAAATGTACCCACATACCTCCATAAGGATGGACATCTGGGACTGATATTCTACACAGGTAGCGATTACCTTGAGGAGTCACTGACCCAACCTCTTACAGGAATAAACTTCACTGTTAAAGTATAATTCTATAATTTTTAGTAAATTTCTAGAATTGCACAATCGTCTTTATTGGGTTTAAAGTAGGATTGGGCTATATCAAGTGGTTTCCCCATAGTAATCCACTTTGACACTAGTTCCAGTAGTTTTAGAATAATCTCAAGAAATTTCCTTACCCCCACATGCAGTGAATCCTTATTCCCACCCTCATCCCCAGACAATCCCTTTTCTCTTTTCTCTCTGTATAGATTTGCCATTTATAGACATTTAAGAAATGGAATCATATATTATGCACTCTTACACAGCTGCTTTCTTTTACCTAACAGGATGTTTTTGGGATTACCCAGGTTTTAGCACCAATTTTTGTTTTTCCTCTTTTATTGATGAATGTATAGTTTTCTATTCTGTGTATAATTTTGCATGTTATTTTTCCGTTCACAAGTCAGTGGAAATTTGAATTGCTCTTACTTTTTGGCTACTATGAATGATGCAGGTATTAGTATTGCGTACACATTTTTATGCAGACTTCTTTTTAATTTTCTTGGGTAAATTTCTAGACTTGGAATTGATGGTGGAGATGGTTGAATTTACATTTCACTTTTAAAAAGAAGTCCCAAAATCTTTTCCACACTCAGTAAAGCATTCTTGTTCATTTTTACATTCCCAAGAAGGACCCAATTTCTTCACATCTTCACCTAAACTTGGTTGGTCTTTTTAAATACAGCTATTCTAGTGCGGTGCTTTTTATTGTGGTTTTAATGTTTATTCTACTAATGGTAACGACCATGGTTCATATAGTTATTAACTATCTATCTTGTTCACAAGGTACCTATTTCAATCGTATTTAAAATTGCCTTGTTTTCTTTGTATTATTAAACTGAAACACACACAGAGTAAATACATATTCTAGGTACAAGTTCTTTGTATTAAATATATGATTTGCAAACACATTCTCCCAGTCTGTGGTGTGTTTTCTCACGTTTTTGAACAGTCCTCTCATTGAAAAACACTTTCATTTTGCTTACATACAGTGTATCAGTTTTCTTTTCAGTAGATCATATTTTTGCTGTGGATTTAAAGATTTCTTTGCTCAACTCAGGATGATGATGATTTTTCTCTAGAAACAGTATTTACAGTTAGGATTGTGATTCATCGTCAGCTGATTTTTGTGCGCAGTAGAGCTACGGCCCCTTTCTCTGTGCTTTCTGAGGTGATCAGGGGCACCAGAGGTACAAGGCCAGTGCTTACTGAATTGGATAAAGAGCCGGGAGTCAGGAGCTAGAGAACACCTCATCCATTTAGAAAAACTTTGCAAATCGGAAAATGTAAGCCATTTGAACAGGATGCATTGTAAGCTAGTAGTAATGACAGCCAGTCTTACTCCTCTATGTGTAGGGAGCCGTGCATGTTTAAAAAGCAACTAATCAAATTTGTGCAAACTTATCTCTGCTTCCAGTCTTACAGACTTCAAGCGAGTTATGTAAGCCCAGAGAAACAAGTTTTCTTCAAAGATTTCAGGACCTAACTCAGCAAGGAGCACTTTCATGATTCTTTCATCAGATGATGGGAACGTGGATGCCTTTCAATAGGGCTAACACTGCGCTCCGTGGAGAGTTCATTGTACGCGTGGAGATAAGCTGCTGTTTTTCTAGCTGCAGCAGCTCGGGAGCTGAGTGGGAAGTCACCGTGCGCTCAGGTAGCTGTAGAATTATGCAGTGTGTAGCGGTATTTCCAACCTAAAGGAACAGACGTCAGTGTCACAATAAAAAAGCAACATAAAAAAATATTCATAACCTCTACCCATTGGTAAAACATCCCCAGCCCATTCTCCCTGCATTGCTTCCCTCCCAGGGCAGAGTCCTGGGTGCCATCCCATGCTTGTGATTCTGCCCCCTGTGGCTCTGAAGCCCGGCCTGGCAGATTTCATGTCAGATTTCATCTTCCACTGCACCCACAGCCCTGGAATCAAGCACACTTGGTTTGAACATTGGCTTCGCTAGTGGCTCTGTGATGGTGAACAAACAATTTGTCCTCTTGGTGTCTCATAGTTTTCTCACTTGTAAAAACAAGATAGTAATGCCCTACTTTGGGGATTGCTGTGTGGATCAGAGATAACATGAAGCCCCGAGCATGGTGCTTGTCATAACTCTTCTTGACATCTATCAATATCTTAGATGCACCATAAATGGTGGACATAGAAGCCCACTATGGCTATAGGACCAGTGGGCTTTTCTCCCCCATTCTGTTGCCTCTTTCTCTCTTTCACCTTTTTTCTCTTTCTTTCCCCTCCCACCTGTGGCAGATGAGGCCAATTTCATTTTGATGTGCACATCAATCCTGGACCAATGTCGCTGCCACAAACATCCTCTTCCCTGTGGGTAGCTGTCATAGCCAGCCTCTACCATCTCCTCTGTGACCCTCAGGATAGAGTTGGAACCACCAGATATTACAAGATCTATCCATACTTTTCATTTCAGGGTAGCATGGGCCGAAATGTTGCCAGTGTTGGAAGGGGTGAGCCTTTCAGAGAATAATCTGGGGACAAGGGTCTTCTGCAGCACAAGTTATTGCTCTGAAATGTGGCTGCATTTGGGGAAACTCAGGCATGTTCTCAATGTTATTTGGCTACAGGCCCCCGACCCCATGAAAACATGGACTTTCTTTCATCCCACGCCGTGTCTGCAGCTTCTCTTTCTGTTCTCCTCACTCCAGTCAGTGGCCTCATTCTGCAGCCTGCATCTAGTGCTCCTGCCGGTCTCTCAGCACTCATTAGACATCTACTCGGACTCTCTGACTGACCTCTTTGGGGTTGTTACAGACCCTGAAAAGCCCACTATGTCTCTCCTGCACAATGGTCTCCTTATTGCCAAACATGCTTCTACTTTTGAACCCACATAAAAATCTGTGCTCCATTTCCAGCCAGAGAGATCTTACCATGTACATCACATCTTGCAGTACTTATACACAAAGTCTTCCAATTTCTCTCCATGGCTCTTAGCACAAAAGCCAAACACTTGATCATGTTTTTGCAAACTTCTGTGTATCTAGGAGTCTCTGCCATGATCTACCACTTCCATTTGCTGCAGTGTGTTCCAGCCACGCTGAATGACTTTCTATTCTTTATCTTGGCCAAATTCATAAATACTTCAGAATCTTTACATTTCCTTTGCCAACCCCTTTGCCAGAGTCCTCCTAGCCTGCACCCTCTTCTGGTTCTTTTCTTTTTCATTTAGGTTAAGCTCGAATGCGACATCATCAGAGGCCTTTCCTGGCTGCCCAGTGCCTTATAAATGCTTTAGCTTGCATTTTATTCAGTTGGTATACACCTCATCCCACTTGCACGTATAAGAAAAGCAAGAAAGCTCTCCATCTCACTTGTCCTTTACCCTCAGTGTGTCTGTGTAATAGTGGAATGAATAGATCTACAGTGCAACCAGGATGACTTTGCCCTTCAGAGAGAATTGAGGACACACTCTCTGGGGCAGATGTATGAAATGTTTCTCTCCTGTCTATGAGGAAGAGCTCGTCCTGCTCTCCCCGGATGGGAGCGCCTTGTGAAGAGTGTGCCCTGGTAGGTTTCCCTTTAGACTCTAGGGCTGGATTCCAACCTCTACCTCCTGTCCTTAGTCTGAGTATGGATGGAAACTCTCATCCCTGGGGTAGTCAGGAAGACACAGCTGGAGTGTGGAGTGAGATCGGGTACTGGGACCATGGCTGGTGAGCTATGCTGAAGGACACCCAGTTGTGTGGGGTGCCCCAGTTGAGGCAGTGGGGGTGAACTCTGTCTGTGGAATATCAATTCCTGAAGTCATTTTTATTTTTATGGTAAGAGAGCATATATATAACATGGCCAATAAGGTTTGTATAAGGAAAGTACCTTATGGGTCCCCTTTGTGATCACCTCAGGCAGGTTTTCAATATACTCCATGCATTTTCCTTTTTTTCTACACATTCCCCCCTAGATTTATTGAGGTACAATTGCCATATCAAGAATTTTATACATATATATGTGTGTGTGTGTATATATATATATATATATATATATATAAATTTTGAAATCTGCAAACCTTGGTTAATGATTTTTGTATGCAAGGTATTTAACACATCCATCATTTGACATGGTTATCATTGTGCATGTGTTTTGAGAACACTAAGATCTACTCCCTTAAAAAATTTCAAATATGTAATTCATTATTATTAATATATCACTATTAGTTACATGCTGCACATTAGATCTTTATACTTACTCATCTTGTAACTGAATTTTACTACTCTTTGACCTGCATCTCCCCATTTCCCTTTACCCTCCAGCCCCCGGTCACTTCCACACTATTTCTTTTTGCTTTACATTGGACTATTTTGCATTCTACATGTAGGTGTTAGCAAGCAACATTCGTCTTTTGTGATTGGTTTATTTTACTTACATAATGTCCTCCAAGTTGATTCATTTTACCAAAAATGGCAGGAATTCCTTTATTTTTAAGATTGAATAATATTTTATTGAGTACTGTACAAACCATACATATGTATGTACCTCATAGTTTTATTTATCTATGCGTTCACCAATAGACGCTTAGGTTGTCTCCACATCTCGGCTGCTGAGAATAGTGCTGCAGTGAACATGACAGTGCATCGCATCACCTCTCTGGGGTGCGTCGCATCACCTCTCTGGGGTACTGGTTCTATTTTGTTCGGTATGGAGCCAGAAACAGGATTGCATGTTTTCCTTTAAGTGTCCTCCCAGTTATTTGTCCTTGAAATAGGGACATTGCTGTGACATTTTGCAATCAGACTTTCAAGAACAAGGCTTGGACTCAGTTTTCAGGTATATTTAAACTTTTGGACCAAATACTGCTTGCTTGCAAGAGGACATCACTGCTTGTGACCTATAGGACATAATAACGTGAGGCAATTTTCAGCATTGTGGCCTTAAGAAAATCTACACACGTAAATCTGAGCTTGCTGAACTGCAACATGAATACTAGGGCAGCTATTTCACGAAACAATAAATAATGGGTAGTTTCAACAACTTTGGAATAATATTTAACTTAAAGGAATAAGATCGCCATCCTTGTTCACGCCACAACAGAACCACCGTCCATCCTAAAGTAGAATACTTGTGGGCTTTTCTCAACAATGCCTTACACAGACTGTAAATTCCAGTTGGATTCACAACTGGGCAAAGCCGCTCTTTGCTCAGGGTATCAGGAGAGACACAAGTTTCTCTCAGGTCTCACTTCCAAATGATCAACCAGAAGAGCGTCTCCGAAAGCTCCCTTCTCTGCCTCAGGCCTTTTCACTTCTGCTTCACGGCAAGCGTGGTAGGTGCTGTTATACCTGTTTAATAGATGCAGAGGTGGACAGAGCCTCCAGCTTCTTACAAATGCAGCCGAAGCTTCACAAAGTGTCTTTTGCCATTTGAATGATGGCTGTAAATCTTACTTCAAATCAAAATCCCAGCAGGTTTTTAACTTCACCAATTTTCCCAGTGGGGAGGGAGCGTAACAATAAAATTATGGGCAAGAACTCTTGCCTATTGCCCTAGAGTCCTGCAAAATGGAAAGATGCAGGAACACTGAATTAGTTTTTGTCCTGACATGTTGGGAAAGTCTATAGACAATTTTGGGTGTGAAATAAGTTAAACCAACAAATGTGAATTTACTGTGTTGTCTTGGCTTTAAAAACATGTTTGTATTTCCTTCTCTCTCATATTTCATCTTTTTCTGCTTCTCTCTCTCTCTGCCTGTCTTTCTCTCTTTCTTCTAATGATTTTGTTTTTCTGACTATGACATGTTTAGCTAAAATTTCCCAGGCACAACTATATCACAAACAGATTAATTAAAAAAAAAACTCAGGAAAAAATAAAATAGAATATTGTTAGTTACTGTTAATTCTTTAATAATGATTTGTAGGCATTCAGATGAAAAACTTAAAGGATTTTGAAATGACCATTGAGAAGAGAGAATTTCGTTTTTGGTTTTTTGAGACAGTGTCTCACTGTGAAGTTCAGACTGGCCTTGAACTCACTATGTAGTCCAGGCTGGCCTCAAACTCATGGCAATCTTCCTGCTTCAGCCTCCCAAGTGCTCGGATTGCAGGTGTGCGCCACCATCCCTGGCTGAGATTATTTTTTATAATGCATAAAATATCCAGTTAAGTTTCTTAAATATTTGGTAGAAATTTACTATATTTTTCCTTGAAGTCCTAGCTCAAGAAGGGGTTTAATAAATATATCTCATCATGTCCTACACAAGTGAATTTTTTGAAAAATGCTGAAGAATTCTAAAAAGTTTTTGGAACCATCACTATTTCTTTTTTTTCACCAACTTAAAGAGAAAATAGATACTGATCTCTTCCCGGGAAACAACCTACCAGGCAATGGGCAATGGACATTTATGTTCTGAGGACATGGACACATACTCTGACAACATGGACATCTATACTCTGAGGAAAAAGAATCATTGAGTGTTAGAAACTGGAAGAAGGAGGGGTCAAGTTCTAAGATCACATATCTTTGTGAATTTATTACAAAAAGCATTGGACGGGTGTTGCCATTTGCTTACAACGTTTGGTAAACATGGTGTTGGAGCGAGGGAAGAGTCCAAAGGGAAGTTTGTATGACTGCTGCTGAGTCTGCTGAAGTTTGCTCCTCAGTGTAATAAACGCAAGGTAAAATGATCAGGATCCATGGCAACTCTCGGGCGAGTGTCAGAGATAATGAAGGCAAAGTGTCCAGCATGAGAGTCTTATCAGTCAGATCGTGACCCGAAGGTACATTCAGTCTCTAATCATGATTTAACCCAGACGGCGGACTAAGGTTAGGACCTAGGGCTCAGAACATGAATTCATGGACGTAGCTTCTCTGAATCAATTTCTTAGTGGGTTGGGTGCATCACATTAGCCTGCTCACAGTGCCTTGAGATGTAACTATGCTTAAATAGAAAATGACAAGAAGTATCACCTAAGAGCCAACCAATTCTAATAAGACATAAGTATGTATGTCTCAGTGTGATTTCCTTTTTTATAAACCAAGATTCCATTCCACCCAGAAGAGAAACTGAAATGACTGACTTGCTCTCAGAATCTAGCGATTAGGAATTATAGTGCGTTCTTTTTTGTAACTCAGCAGCAGCTCACATAGACGCTATCTAGGCAGGCTATCGTGACATGTTCTTCTTATTCCAGTTTTTCAAAATCAAAGTACTGACTTCATCTTCTAACAGTAATATCTTTGTGAGATGAAAAAGGGACGGGTCTCATGAGACAGCACAAGTGCTTTGATGCAGAGGCCAATCTGATCTAGAGTTTTAGGGTAACACTATAGAGAGAAGACCTCCTACACAAAGTCACCCAGGAGAAAAACTCCTCCGAGACTGCGCGGGGTGTGTGGCCCGTGAGTCAAGCGCGCGCGCGCGCGCGTGTGTGTGTGTGTGTGTGTAGAGGAGATGGAAGCATCCGGCTCTCCACAGGGCCTGCGTCAGCCACTAAAATGGTACGGTTGGTCGTTCTGGTTCCTCATACTGTTTTTTGATGACAGTTTGGCTTCCTGCATAGCTCTGCTCCAGCCTGAAGATGGTGTCTGATCCAGAGCAAGCTGTTACATCTCTTATTGCAAAGGCAAACGTGGGCATTCTGACTCGTGCTCAGATCTGCTGTTCGAATAGGTTCTGAGACAGGTTTCTCAGCGCTCTCTCATCTGGTAATTGACATTCTCTCTGTGTGCACTGCCGGCCACGCTCTGAGCTGTGAGGCCCTCAGCAAATGCCATCAGAGGAAGCCCTGGCTGACAATTGGTGTTTTTGCCAATGGTATTTTCATCTCAGCTACTCTCTTTTCAAATGACAGAGCCTGATTTTGCACTCCACAGTCTCCCTCTTCTAATGTGCTTTCTTCTGCTCAGCCTGATCCAGCTGGAGACGTTCACGGTGTGTCAGTGGTGGGGAACCTGTGGCACACATGTTGCAGTGGGCTATTTACATCACTGAAAGCTCTAAAAGATTTGCCATTACTGGACTGTATATCGTTTTTATTTAAAAAAATTTTTTTTTGAGACAGGATCTCACTGTGTAGTTCAGGCCGGCCTTGAGTTCACTGTGTAATCCAGAGTGGCCTCAAACTCATAGTGATCCTCCTGCCTCAGCCTCCCGAGCGCTGGGATTACAGGCGTGTACTATCATGCCCTGGTGTGTATCTTTTAGAGCACTGGTTCTCAACATCAGCTACACATTAGAGTTACCTCAGGAGTTTAAAAATTTGCAGTGACAAGCCCACATCTTAGACAAGGTGAGTCTGAATGTCAATGGATGGAACGCAAGGTAATTCTCATTTGTAGCGAAGGTTGAAAAACCCCATTTTAGAGAGGCACCTGAATTCTCTCTTCTCCAAATTCTTTTGTGTATAACTTATTTTCACATTTTTGTGTCCTTTTGTCTTTCTGGATTGAAAATGTAGTCCACATGGACATGGCGATTTGTCTTAAAAAAGTTATGTACAATTTGTTAAACTGGTATACATACATACATTGGACAAATAGCCATCTACCTTATAATGAACCTTTCTCCCAGACTACTTAAACTTATAGTATGGGTAGGACCAAACCCATAAGCCTTCTAATTTGATAACTTCATCTGTCATGTTTAGTGCAAGGTATAAGGGAGAATGTGTACGCGTGTATGTTTGGGTGCGTAAACAAATGTAGCTCTCTAGTCATTGACCTTCAATGGATTGACTTCCAGTTTCTCATTTTACAACGATAGGAAGGCAAAGTTTGAATTTTGATCTTTTCCCAGGCTAGGGACGTGTGGTGTGGTCCTCTCTCACCATGCTGGGAGCAGCAGAGAGGCACAGGGTCATGCTGTTCTTCTGGATGCTGTGTTACTAAGCTGTGATATTCAGTAGGTTAACTGTGCTAAATGGATTTTCAATTTATGATATTTTCAGTTTGTAATGGATTTATTGGGATATACTCCATTATAAATCAAGAAGCATCTATAATTTGAATTCTGCTGAAATTGCAAGGCTGCATATTAAGTAGTAGAAAGAAAATTGATTTAATTATCTCATGTTATTGACAGCCAGGTTTCATGATACTATTTTTTCATTTTGTACAATCAGAGACTTATGTTTGTATTAAAATTTGTTAATATGCATCATCAATGTGTAAAATTTAATTCCTAGAATGATATTCTAGGATGGCATGGCTGATGATTTTAAATGTATAATAATAAACTCTTATCATTCCCAAATTGAAACCCAAGATATTTCCAGTTCATAAGTGGACAAAATAAGACAATTGTAGCTCTGTAGTGAAAATGATTGTTTGTGATTTCAGCGGAGTTCAAATAACCTTCAGCAGTGTCTTGGCTTATGTGATTACTTAAAAGGGCAAAGGGAAAAGTTTAACAAACCTTTATCAAACTATTTCTTACTTTGTAAAATTTTTTGCTCTGAATGCAGGATTAAGCTTTTGGAGGCGTGGTTACAAGGACACTTAGAATCTTGGTGAATGACCAAGGCATTGAATGAATAAACGGAGCTCAGCCTGGCACGTTCCTCCCCCCACATTCAGCATGGTGGTGAATCATGGTTGTTGGGAACTACTTTATAACTTGTGCTAGAGAAACAGAAAGTATTTACCATTTTTCTGGGATGGGAGCCCTCATCATATAACCAATCAAGATTTAGATATTAGTTAACTGGGAGAGTATATTTTATCCATACAGGTTTTCCCAGGGAATCTGGTACCAGTCCTATTTCTAACTTTGCTATAGCTACATAGTTGTGGTGAAATAATGTCAGAGTCTGCTTTTAAGGAAAACATCTTTCCAGAATGAAAGTGTTAAAGAATTTTGACTGATCACTTGAAACCCTGTCAAATTGCTTTAACCTTTAGATACTCTGTGTTACTTCCGACTCACTGAAAAATAGCTCACCCCTGGATGGTCTTGGAAAGGACTCCATTTTATTCCTGAAGGAAGTGAATGTATGTGAAATGCTTTCAAACATCACAATTATGAATATTATCATTAGATGTCAGGCAGGGCCTAATGCATTTGGATTCCTTTTATCATAAAGTCTGGCATTTCTTGCTGGAACTCAGAGTGGGCCATTTCTTGAAATCAGGTCCACAACAGGAGTCACTTTGCTGGCTCGTTCCAAGAAAAACATCTTGAGGAACATTTTATTCTTTCCCACTTGTATACCTCACGCAGCAGCACTATTGTTGATTAAAGATAATTTGACAAATGGAATTTAAAAGAGGATTATTAAAACAGCTAGCAAGAAATGTGGCCTCAGAAATTCCAGAACCCACAGAAATGACTTCTTAAATGCATATTTTAATAATTTATATTTGACATCTTAGATTCTGAGGAGCTCCTGAGCGAGAAGCGGATTGGAATAGAGACAATGTGTTGCCTGAGATGTCACTTAACTAGATGGGTCCGGAAAGGCCTGTTCTCATTAGAGGCAACCTGGGGGCTTTGTGGCAGGGAAGGAGTAAGAGGGAGAGACATGATATGCAAATAAAGGTCACCTTGTCATTCTGCTTACACCTGAGGTCAATTTGATTTAGAGATAGGGTGGTTTCTAACTCTGTCATCAGTCAGGAGTATTTTAGTTGCGACAGAGGCCCTTTTCAACTGTGCCAAGCACTAGTACATATTTTGGTACCAAGAACGGGAGTCAGAAGCAATCTGTGATTTGCTGGTACAGTGATTCGGGATTCAGGGCCACCCTAGCGTCTCTGTGGCCAGAGCTCATGGGTCTTTTTGCTGGTGCTCAGCCGTTGCTGGAACTCAGCTGCCCCACAAATGTCTGCATCTTTCGGTTTTGTGCGCCAATCAGCTATTGGACGAGAGGAATCCGTGGCCTACCTTCCACTCAGCAAGGCAGGCCAGAAATGGGGAGAAAATGATTTCTGACAATATGGCTGAATTATCTCGAAACATATTGCTTAAAAAATATTACCAGGTGTAAAGAAGGAATGAATCTAGAGAATTCCTGTGATATGATGAGGAGAAGATGTTAAATTCACGATTACCTGGCCTGAACAGGAATGTCTGTGAATATTGAATTAGATATATCTGGAATGCATTTGGCTGGGTGATCTTGGAGCTCAGGACAGAGGCCAGGGCTGTGGAATCAGCTTTGGACACCACTAGCACATATGTGAGAGTTCAAATCATTGGCTCAAAGGAGATTATTAAAAGAGGACACATAGAGAGAAGGGCAATATGTGGGGAAAGGGAGTCGCAGTGAAAACGCTGTGAAACACCAGCATTTAAGGAACAGAGGAGAAGCAAAAACATTCATATGCAAGTTAGACTGCTCCAACCTGGTTGTATACAGAGGAAAGAATAATGCCGTGAAAATCAAGGGTGCACAGTTTTGGAAAGGAGTCCGTCTCCACCACTTACACATGGGACGGAGAAGACCAATAAAGTAAGGATAGGCAATGAGCAGGTCTGCCTCTCTGGAGACAGCTGGTGGTCATTTGCAGGCCAGGTTTTTGCAAAATTGAGGAAGTAAGTGCTGGTTAGGAGGGGAAAACTAGCTTTTTAAGATTGGGAGAGGAGGAGAAATGTGTAGCAGTAAGAACGCAGAGGTATCTAGAGGACGCTACTCCTCCAAAGCAGTTGAAGAAGTAAGCATGGGTGGGCCTTGGCCAAGGAAGGGATATTTTTTCAGGATGGAAGAAACCTGAGTGTGTTTATTGGATAGGAGTAGGAGAATGAAGAGTCCAAGAGAATGGAAGTGTTGAAAGAGTTTTGCTGTAAAAAAAGGCTCAGAAAAAGTGACATGGCGGAAAATGTCACACTGATAGGTAACTTCTGGTCTATTACAGTTAAACTGTGTTAAGTATCAAAAGTAACTAGAAGTACATATGTTTAAATTGGTTTATTTATTACTGGCATATACGCTGAAGTCTCTCTATCTCTGATTTCTTCTTACAGGTGATAGAATTTTCTTCTTTTTTTTCTATAATGATGTTTAGAGATGACAAAATAACTAAAATTTCCCCAAATTATAGACTCTTTTTTTGACTTTTGAGGCAGGGCCTCACTATGTAGTTCAGGCTGGCCTTGAGCTCACTTTGTAGCCCAGGCTGACCTCGAACTCACAATGATCCTCCTACCTCAGCCTCCCCAGTGCTGGGATTACAGGTGTGCACCACCATATCTGGCTTATAAACTATTTTAACCATTTTGATCTGCCTGCCTAACATTTTAAAGCAATATAAAATTTAGTGTCATTGACTGACACATAACATTTCTTTATGCTTTCCAATTTACCCCCAGGGGAAAACACTAATGAGAAAAAATTTTTAACATTTCCCTCAGTAAAACAATTTAACAAATACTACACCCACCTCTCCTAATTCCAACTGCGTAATGGAAGTGGCTTACCCAATGGGAAAAATCATAAAAGAAAGTTTTTATGATCAGAAGCTTTAGTCATTTTAAAAGTCATAATAACTTACCCATGATATGTGGATAATTCTAGATTTGTCTTTAGATGTGGGTGGAGCTAAGTCACACTGTACCAACAGGGCTGGAGAGTAGATACAGAAAGTTGGAAAGACATAGCGTGCGATATTTATACAGAATGAATTAAGGAAATATAACCATGTACCATCTGCTGCAAAATAATTCACAGTCTCAACACAAATGTCTGAGATTGCACCTTAGATTCCTTGAGACATGAAGTCAGATATAACAGTTAATTATTTTTTGGAGAGTTTGTCATTAACAGTCTTACTCAGCTATGCATGTCATGATCAAAGCTCTAAGGATCTCTGTAGACTTGTAGCAGACAACATTTTTCTCTTTCTGTTACAGCAGTAGAAAAGGCTTTGTAACTCCACCTGACACTCTACGAAGACCCAGAGTGTTTCGTATCTACTTCATTTGATGCTTCTGGCTTGAAAAATTGACAACAAATAATATATGCATTGTTACCACTGGGAAACTTACAAAGTTCCTCTTTTTTATACATGAACTACTCAGAATTAAAATTTGAAACCAGGGATAGATAAGGACCTAGAGTAGCAGACAGAGAGAGACAGCGAGCACAAAAACTACTAAGAATTAGAGAAGTAAATAAAGAAAATGCTCTGCAATGTTCTAAAGAAGAGGAGAGATTAAAAGTAGGCTGTTGAATCAAACTTGTTGAATCAGGCAGTGAGATTTGAATGTAGGCCTAGGGCTTTAATATGGTACCAGTTAGGCAGATCTGTATGCCTCAGCTTACATTTCTGTAAGTGGGTTACTGTGAGCTTTAAATGGAGGGTGAAGCGTGATGCGTGAAGTGCAAGTCTGGTGGTGAATATACTGAACAATATTTATGTAAGAAACAGTCTGTTGCTATGTATAAGACTAGGAAATGCAGGTGTCCTGACTGGGGGTCATTGCTGGCAGCAGTAATGAAGAAGAGGACCCTTAACACTCTTCGATGATGGGCGTCTGTTCAGGTGAGCTCTCCAAGTAAGGACAATGGCTCATGGGAGTTTTAACCTATATACGTGTTCCCAGGTTGCCTAACCCTGTCTCTGCCAACCTAGCTGTCAATCAGCGGGGCTGGGGTAGGATTGTGGAATCTGCACATTCTATGTAATCCTCAGCAGCTTTGATGACAGTCTGGGGACCAATGGGTTAGAAAATGACCAAAAGACAGAGCTAGTTTAAAAAAATCTCTACTGTGACAGTGATTAAAAACCATATTTGGAGGCTCTTGAAGCTATCTGAAGATCTGATATAAAATCCATGGACACTGTAAAAAAATGTAGTATATACGTGAACAGTTTGCATACATTTCAAAGCATTCTTTCACCTCTAAGGTTCAGCTGTGTATCACCAAAGAAAAACCGCTGTTAGTGATTACTTATGGAAGCAGAACTCTTTGTGATACAGTTACTGAGGAGTCAAATAAAGGGATTCTTTCAACTGGCCCCTAGTAGGTTGCGACGGATGGAACCAGCTTTTCATCGAAGATCTGTGCAGGACTTCTGCTAGGAAACTACTTTTCCTAGACTCCCTTATGTCTAGGCCATGCCAGTGGCCTTACCAGTGACATGTGACCAGAGGTGACACGTGCCACTTCCAGGAAGAGAGGGTCAAGCATGAGCCATGCCTTCTTCAGCCTTTGGGCTGCATGGATATCTTACAGTAACCTTGGAAACTATTACTGAAAATAGAGTGGTTTACTGAATGTAGACGGGGTTTCAGAGGAGCTGCTGATCAGAAACACCCATTCTGCAGGAGAGAAACATTTGATATTTGTTAAACTCTGAGGTTTTGCTTTCTCGGTCTCCCTCCCCTCCCTCCCCTCCCCTCCCCTCCCCTCGCTTTCCCTCCCGTTCTTCCTTTTCTCCCTTCCACCCTTCCACCCTTCTTCCTTTCCTTCCATCCTTCCTCCTTCCTTTATTCCTTTTTTCCTCCCTCCCTCCCTCCCTTCCTTCCTTCTTTCCTTCTTTCTTCTTTCTTTCTTTTAGAGCAACTAGTATTATCTTAAATAACCACTGTAAATTGAACTGCTGGGGAGGGTGTAGCCTTGGGCCATTATTTGAGAACTAAGACACACTTGTAGTCTCCTGGCCTAGGTCAGTAGGATAAATGCTCCCACGGAGGGCAGTGAACTTCATGAATATTTTTCCAGGAAGCAAAGCAATGAATGAAGCCAGCATTGTTTTCCAAGCAATGGCGGTGCTGTCAGGGACTCGTGTCTGTGGACTTCTCCCTGGAGTGTAAGCGGTTTCTTCAGCTCTGTGTGTTTCATGCTGGCGGATGGTTTGGAATGGCCCACACCAGTCACACACTGCAGAGAGGGCAGGGGGCCCGTGGCCTACTGCCAGTATATTGTGCATTAGCGTTTTTATTTAGAAAGTGATGCTCGTCCTTTTTCCCTGGTATATGTTAGGGGGTTGAAAGAAAAAACAGATTCAATGCCACTGTGACAGAAACTGCTAGAGGTTTCCAAATCACTAATCATTCTCCCTCCTGGGCACACAAGTAGGCTCAGTTCCCAGTGTAGCAGTCACTGCTCCCCACTGCGGAGCCTGACCTCCTGCGACTCACAGCGTAAAGGAGGACAGGTCTCATTTGGTTCACAGTTTCAAAGGTCTCAGTCCTTGGTCAGCTGGCTCCAAGGCAAGAACGTCATGGTGGATTCATGCTGCTCATTATGTGGTGTGGGAAGCAGAGCACAGTGAAAGCAGAGCTCAGGAAGAGACCCCCCCCCTCCAGCGACCCACCTCCTCACAGCCCAGTCCACTAGGACTGTCCAGGAATCAAGCCACTGATGAGTGCAGGCCCATGACCCAGTCTCCTCAGCAGCTGCGTCGACCCTTTGAATTAACTGGCTCACTCAGCCTCCCTTTCAGTTCAGTGTAACTCTGGCTGAGTTCTTGCCCATGGCATGTGAGAAGCAATGCTATAGGTCACATTTTTCTGGTCCTGAAACATTTTCCCCATTGGGCTGGGTGGGAGATCCTTGTCCACTGTGTTCTTGGCCTTTACATATTGAGGACAGCAAAGCCTCATGTTACCCTGAGTCCCTAAATGAGTGTGAGAAGGAGAAGCCCACGGATCTGAGCACCTACTCAGCAGGAAACAAAGTCCTATTGTGTCTGAAGCAGTATACCTCTGGGGGTCTATCTGTGCGGGATGCTAGTATCACTGTAGTCAGTATAAGCACCAAACAAAATGTGGACCACACCCCTTTCAAAGCATCTTTAGATCCTTTTTTTTTTTTTTTTTTTTTTTTTGCGGTACTGGGGATCAAACTCAGGACCCTGCACTTGCTAGGCAAGTGCTTATTCCACTGAGCTATATCCCCAGCCCTAGATCCTTCAAACAGTTCTAAGCATATAAATGTTTAGACATATGTAATAGGTGTAAACTACATCTAAGATCTTTATACGTGTGTATAATACACCTGTGCATGGGAGTAAAGAGACATCACGAATGACGCCTTATTAGCATGGCTAGAATGTAGCAGTAAGAATGGGAAAGTGATCTTAGAACCCACACTGAGGTACAGAATGTTCAACAGCCAGGAAATTGTTTATTTTAGAGAGGGCCATGTTAGTTAATGGAAAGCGGAGGGATGGCTGTGCATCAGAGGAGTGCTCATGTTTTTCTTTTTGGGGACAGTGACCTCTTTGCTTCAGTTACAATGTTTGAGACATAAACTTCAGAATTGCATCATTTAAAATGTAGGTGGTGGGTGGATGGCTGTGTCCCCCCAGATTAAGGAAAGTTCTGCGGAGGCCCCCAGATCCCCGAGAGCACTCACAGTGTGTTCTGGAGCACCTACGTTCAGTGGTGTGGATTTGTTGAGCTCCAAAGTTTCTTTTGGATATAATACAATCTCATCTTCTAGGAAAACATAATGTTTTCTTGTTTCTAACTGTGTGCTTGACAAATAACACTAAATTCTGTTTCCACTTTCCTTTTTGATTAATGGGAACCTAACTAGACCGAATTGATGAGAATCCAGTGATATTTTATCTTCTTCTCCAAGCAACCTGCGTTTGAAAACATCAAGTTCCCCGGAGTCTGACCAAATTGCAATCTAAGATCTGTGTGAACACTTTTATAATTACTTTTGTAAAAGAAACTTTGATATCTGCTTTTGATGTTAGAAATATTGGTTAGAGTCAAAGTTGAGTTAGAGTCGAATTTTATTCCTGTGTATGTATGATGAATATCTATAGTAATAATTTTTTATTTTAAAGAGAAAAGAAAACAAAATAACAGTTAATAGCACATTTGCCTATTCTTTTAGCTGTATGGTGAATTCTATTCATTCATTAGTTTATGGTTTTAAGCCTTATTCTCAAGCATTAGTGAAAGACAATCTTGACTGACCTTATCAGTCAGTAAAACAGGTGGGATAATCAAACTGCATCATACTTAGAGTAACAAATAAGGGCGAGGTGCACGAACAGAGCATTAGCACAGTAGGTACCTGGGAGCTAATTCCAGTTGGAGAGCATCACTATGGGCCTGCAGGTGAGGGAAGGGAAGGGGAGTTTCCTGGAGACAGGAAGGGCTTATGCACAGGATTGTCTGAAAGAAGCTGTGGCCTGTGGTTGAGAGAAACTGCTGCCTAACAGTTCCTTTAAGGAAGAAAACAGGAGAACCATAACCCAACATCGCTTCTCTCTCCCTTCTATCTGTAGGGAATCCCTGCTAACAAACTAATCAGTGGCCAAATGGAAACCAGAGGGCAGGGAAATTCACTTACATAATCCATACATGTCAGCTTACAGGGCCTAGAGAACTGAGGAGAAAGATGGAAATTTGATGTGGGACAGCAAACAAAGTACCTGGCCTACTGCACAGGGATCTCAGTCATAAAATTTGAGTATTAGTAAAAATTGGCATAATTAGTACTCATTAGACATCATACTCAAAGAGTTGATTTTTTATCTGAGGTGCAATATCATAGGTAAGATTATTCTTAATCATAAAAGTATAAGTACTCAAGTTCTTTTTTTTTTCTGATGTGATATCAAAGAGCCACATGGGCCATTTCATTTTGCTTAGTTAAAATTAAATAAGGTTTAGAGTCATTTCCTCAGTGCTCACTAATGTCCTGTGGCTGGTGGTGCTGGTTAGGGCAGCAGATGTAGAAGATATTTTTCCCTAGAGACTGTTCTGTTGGCTATTATTACTCTAGTTATTTAATTGTTAATTGCCTAATTTTTTTCTTTACTTTGACTCAAGATGAAAGTAAAATGACTGAGCTAGCAGAACAGTGCTGCAAAAGTAACATGGAAGCACCAGGACGTACAAAGTTAACTTTTGACCTAAAGATTGGTAGGGAAGAAATGATATCTTGAGATTCCACTGTGACACTGGTTCAGAAGGTACAGAGGTAAGATAAATCTCAGGATTCCTTAAGGAGCAGCAATGTAACAAGTTGACCCCCAAATATCATATTAATATTTAATATTTATTTATTATTTATTATTCCTGAAAACTTAGACCCCTACATATCATATTAATGGCACAAATTAAGGTATCTCATTCTGGATGAATTAGAGTTGGGTGCATACAGACAAAAGATCTGGCAACTCAAGCAAAAATGGAGTGTACTGAAAAGATTTGGTAAAACCTTGATTTTAGACCTCTGGTCTCCAAAAACTCTGAAAAAAATTTGGCTTTAAACTGCTAAATTATAGTAATTTATTATAGCAAGAGTAGAAAATGGACAAAAAATTTCCATGGTTTCTATTCCTCCAAAATTCAACCCTACATGGCAAACATTCTCATTAAGGAGAATTTGATTTGATTTTTTCCTCTTTGGGAGTGATAATATAAGGTTGAGAAGCATGGATATAAAGTTTCGAAAATATTGCTGATGTCTTACAATCAACCTAAACTATACTGACCACTTGCCCAAAGGGAGAGAGCCCCAAATTGTGATCAGTTCCCGTGTCTTGCTCCAGAGATGGGAAATCTAGGAAATGTTATTCCTCACATCCCTTTCTTATGATCACTTCTATTCTGATGTTACCCATACTACGGACTAAATGGCAAGGTTATTCACCATTGCTAAACACCATCTGCAGTATTGGTGCAGGACCCGAGAAAGAGCAGGGAAGTTGCCAATGGAAAAAAATGAGTTGGTGATGAAGAGAACGTGAGCGAGGATTACACTTTTCATTCCGTGCATTTATAGTAGCTTCTGTACTACTGATTCCAGACCCTTGGCAGGAGTGGATTTCCCTGTGATACAACTGAAACATTCCCCCTTTAAATATCGGACACCCTGACGGTTCTTAGTTTTCACCACTAAGCTTGGTTGTAAAGTTGTCGCAGGGAATTACCTGGGTTTCAGCCGTTCTCCTTGATCCTATTTAATAGCAGTAACGCCTTCAGGATCTTGATTAAAACTGTAGCACTCTGTGTGCCCAGTGGTGTGAGGATCCCTAACGGCCAGCTAGCCATCTTGGCTTCCTCATCAGTGGTTATTTGTTGAGTGCTGTGTTGGGGTAATTCCTTCCTTGTATAGGAATTTGCTCTCGTGCATAGTAAAGTCCTAAGCAACTAAGACACGTGGACCTGGGTGGCATAATGCTTAGGGAGTGCATAATTTTGTGTGGCTGAGAAATTTGAGCTAAATTTAATGGAATATTTTGAGTGCTGGGGTGATGTGGTTGGTTTTGTGTCTAGAAAACAGTACTGTGCTTGTCTTAGAAGCAGTACTGTACTTGTCTTGTGCTTTGTATTTAGGAAACAGTAAATATATTTTCTTTCTTCCAAGAGAGGTTGGATGGGACAGCTGAGATTCTTCTGGGCTCCATTCTGAGCACCAAGGTTTGTGTCTTGCTTGCCCTTACACAGTGAGGGGAGCAGGGTCAACTTGTTAGATTGCTGCCCCTTGGGGAGTCCTGAGATTCATCTCACCTCTGTACCTTCCAAAACAGTGTCACAGTGGCATCTCAAGATATTATTTCTTCCCTACCAACCTTTAGGTCAAAAGTTAGCTTTGTATGTGCTAGTGCTTCCATGTTACTTTTGCAGCACCATTCTGCTAGCTCAGTGATGTATTAAAAAAACAGCTCAGCTGGGGGTATAGCCCAGTGGCAGAGCACTGGTCTAATGTGTGTGAGGTGTGTGTTGATCCTCAGCATGGTGACACACAAAAACAAATAAAATAAAAATAATCCATCCCCAAATCCAAAGCAACAACAACAACAAAAACACAAAAACAAACTTAAAAAGATCTGTTTGATATCTTTTGATCCAGAAGTGCTATTCTGGGTATGTATTCCACCACCCTCTCAGGCATAGAAGCCCTTCTACCTTACAAACATAGACTCAGAGGGAACAAGGCATTCTTAAGATCACACAATTCTTTTGAACAACCATATATGCTTTGAAGGCACTAATTTTAAGACAAGACCAAAGTCAGAGTTTCTAACAATGCCTGGCACCTTGCTATTCCTTCTATACTTAAAAGAGATCAATGACTTAATAAAAGATGATTTGATTATGAGAAATAGAGCCTGTGAAAATATGCTCGGCTGAAGGAAGACTTGGGTTACAGAGCTGAAAGGTAGGAGGGAGAGTGACCTCAGCAGGGGTTGGCGGTGGAGGCGTGACGTCACCCAAGTGCGGGGCAGTCTCCGTTTCCTTCCTTCTCTTACTTTTTGTATCAGCTGGAATTTTCTTCTCATCTTGTGTAAGATGAGAAATGATAACTTCCTGTAAGATATCTCCCAGCTCAAATGGTAAACAATAGTTATTTGGAGTCTCAGTCCAAACTGCAATAGAATTTGTGCAAAAAATATAAGCTAAAAACATTGGCTTAGTTTGGAACAACGAATTACCCGTGGTCAGAGTGTAAGGTTGGGATATAATGGCAGTTTTCGTGAGAATGGGGCCTCGAACTATCGTTTAAAAAGAGAGGAAATAAATGAAAGGGAATTTGTACACGTATCTACCACACTAAGTAAGTCCGTCTGTCTGTCTATCTATCAGCTATCTGTTTATCTATCTAACATCAGTGCTTAGCTTTACTAGACTATGAATTACTGTGGGATTTTGGAGCATACTAATAACGTTAAAACAATGGCATGACTTATCTTCTCTCTTGTTAAACTGAAGTAAGAGTAAAAAAGATCCTTACCTTTTTCTTAGCCTTTTGTTCATGTAATATTTTGGGTAAAGTGTGTATTTCCTTTCCATGGTCAGTAGGAATGAGTCACTAAATGAAATGTAGCATTGCATTCTAGACAGGCGGTGGCAAATAGAAGATGAAAAAACCCCAAGGAACCAAAAGAACAATAACAACATAAAACAAAAACAATTTTTTTTAGCAGACTCCTTGTTTATGTAACAAATGGGACACACTACCCTGAACAGAAGTCCTGCTAAAATGAACATAAGACATGCTTAAGATTGCTAATGATTGCTACCATGTTTTATATTGTATTTAACTAAAAGTCTTTGGGGGTAGGTCTTTCCTTGACTTGTTTTAGTTCTTATATCATATCCATAATTCAGGTTCTTTTGATACTGAGTAGAGGAAAAGATAAATGCAAGGTGTATGTGTGTGTGTAAGACAGCAAAAAATTGCTTAGAAGAATTAAGGGAAATTTTTCTAAGGATTAGTAAACTAATATAAAGGCAAAATGCATCTAGACATGTTTGAGAAGGAAGAAAAAGACCACGGCTAGATCATTGTCTTTCTATCTATGGAGGGTATGGCAAGAATGATTGCGGGAACCTGGAAGAGAAAAAATGAAACATTTTAAAATATTTTGCAGTTGTTGGGAAAATAGCCCATCTATCCCTTAAACATTACCCCACCGACTAGTATTTTCCAATTTTGTATTTGTCAAATAAATTGTGGTTTCTGTAGCCTTTGAACAACATTATGGTAACTATCAGAATATACAATAAACTCATTTCAAATTGAAGTGCCCATAGGGTCTTCTGTGTAAACTTCTTTGGTTATGTTATGTCATGGGTTATGACTCTACTCAAATAAACTTTGCTTAGGATAATTTACATCCTGGGAAATAGTTTTGACTTTCAATTTCTTTTCCCTAGAAATCTTTTCAGCAGATAATCAACTAGGGCCTTTTCTGAGAGTTCATAAACTCTTATAAAGAAATGTGATGGATACAGACATACTATACTTCGGAGAGGTTGGGGACTGCATGATTCTCCAGTGTAGATAGAATTCCCGACTAATGAAATGTCTGGCACAGTGTCTGTGCACAATTATTATTTGTTGGATGAATAGACAAGGAACATGTTCCATTATTTCCAAGGAGAATAAACAACATGATGCACTGTCTTAGACTTTCATTTTAGTTTTCAAAATATAATCACGTGAGTCAAATAAAAATAATTGTGGTTGTCCAATTGATTTGTAATTCAGGATTGGAAACCTGGGAGTTCCTGGGTCACAGGTGGTGGTTAAGGCTGAATCTACATCATAGACTTTACCTGCTAGTTGGTCCTTAAAAAGCTGTCCAGAGCTCACTGACATTACAAGGAGTAAGAATTATGAACTGTAGACTTCTTGGACGCATAATTTATTTTTTTATATAGTATTGACCTTGAATGGTGGTAAATATATTAAAATATCATAAATAATAAATCATACAAGCCTGCTTTATTTTGGAATTTTAAAATCAAAGTCTAGAGAAGATAGGACAAAATACTGAAATAAATCAGATTATGAAGTACCCTCTTTCAGTGAAATTAAAATTAAATTTTAATTTTGATGCAAACCTCTTCCCATTTTCTCATATAATTAGGTATAGGAAAATTGTCAATTGATAATTTAGAATATTTTGCTCTTTCTAATCCACTGGCTCGAGTTTCTCAAGTGTAGGGACAATATCCTATTGTTTTTGGAGCTCCCAAGGCCCTTACATGGTCTGATCTCACTGGCTTCACAAGGAAGTTAACTAGTAGTTGTAAAAGCCACACCAAAAGCTAGACACATAAACTAGTGGTGTGTCTCTCAACCCTCCCATTAAAACCTTTGTGGCTAGTTCTGTTGGAAGTACTTTGGACTACCATAGTTCAGAAATCCACTTTGGACTTCGTCCCTTTCCCTAATAAGATGTTATTGTGCAAATGTTACTTTAAAAAATGTTGAGGCTATTTGAATGGTATGAATGTCAGCAAAATTATTATATAAAAATTCCATTTTCCATGGGGGCCAAAGGACAAAGGCACTACGGACATGGGCTTAAATTTCAGTTTTGAATTGAATGTATCTTGAAACATGAGGCAATATACCCTTGGTTGACTAAGGCGATGTGTATGATAAAATACCTTTTACAGAATCTATTTTGGAAAGTGTAAGCCAGTGACAGGCAATCAGTTGTTTTTCAAGAAGAGATAAGGAGATTGTTAAAAGCCTTAACGTTGATGAGAGATGGGCTTCTGAGGCTTAGGGGGTAGAATGGGATGTTTGTTAACAAACAGGTGTAAGTTTTGAGGAAAACTGTAATTGCAACAAGATGTCATTGAAACAAGGTATCAGGGCAGGTTAAAACTCTAGTCAGAACAATAGGCCTAAAAGATCATTTTCTTGGGCTCATTTTGCTAGACTAAGTGATGCGCAGTTCTGTACTTATCCACTACTCTCTGCTACTTTTATGCTTTAATTCCGACATGTGTCACTGACTTTTGCTCCGAGCTTGAGAGTCATAGATACACATTCCTCGTGGTTGTCCCATGTGGCCTAAAACTGATCTTACACTTTTCCTCTTTTTGCACAGTGCTACCCCAAGAATGGCTCCATCCCAGCATCCCAGTCATTTTTAATGAGATTTCCCCTCAACCGTTCTTTCAAGACAGGAAACCGGGACCTACTCTCCAGGCAAGGGTTGCCTTGGTGGAAATCAGAAAGAGTTGACTTTCTCATGCACACACACAGATCCTACTCGACAAGCAAATCACATGTTGGAGATTCTCCCCCAGTTCCCTTGCTGTCAACTGGGTGTTCTTGTTGAGCGCCTGACATGTGTGAGTCTATGGGAGGATCCTCATTCTAGTACTTTTACCTTCTCTCTCACGTTTCAGCACATAGATATCCTGTAATCTACAACTCTGCTTTATTGTCTTTTAAATTAAATAGTTAACACAGAAAAAGTTTATGTCGCATATGTTTGCTTTCTATAATGATATAGCAATACCAGTGAACCCACAACCTTACTGGCATCTTTTTTTTTTTTTAATTTTATTTTAAAAACAAAAGAATGGAGACATATGAACCAGAAAACCCATAAGCAATACAGAAAATACAAAGTTATACAGAATATAGTAGGGAATTAGAACTAGATGTTGTATTACATAGTTATCTTCACATTAGTTAACACAAAAACATTAAAGGAAATACCAAATTATAGATAAGATAGTAGGGAATTTGCACTGGATGCTGTATAATATAAAGTTATCTTCACTTCTGCTAATACAAAAACGACTGAGG
>PVLD010020601.1:0-33519 GCA_004027595.1 Dinomys branickii | reverse complement strand
ACTATTATATGCCTGTGTGTGTTTTTCTTTGGGTTATGGATCATTGGGGTTCTATATGCTTCGCTTAACTGAACTTCAGTATCTTTTACCTTGTTTGGGAAATTTTCTGCTATTATTTCATCAAATATTCCTTTTATATCATTTGTGAGATCTCCTGCTGTTTCACACACTCCTATAATTCGAATATTGTTACGTTTTGTCTCATCTTGCAGCTGTTGGATTGACTTTTCTTGTGTCTTTGATGATATCATGAGATTCTTCCTTTCACACTCATAAGCTGCCATGCTGTCTTTAAGTTCTGAAATTCTATCTTCGGTTTCCTTTAAATGGTTTTGCATGCTTTCAGCGTTAGTTTTCAAATCCTGGCATTCTCTTTGGACCTGTTTCATTCTTGGTAATTCATTCCTAAATTGCTCTTGTAACGTTTCCATTTGTTTCCTATTTTCTTCTAGACTTTTGTCTATTTCTTGTCCATATAAATGGAATATTTCTTCCATCATTGTTTTCAGCTCGTTTTTTGTCTGAGAAATCATTGCGGGTATGTGGGTTATTTCTGTTTTAAGCTCTTTTATGTCCTGTTGGAGTTGTTTAATTTCGGATGCAATCGTTTCATAACTTGCAGGTATGTGATTTCCTGGTTCCCCTGTATCTTCACATTCAAAACTTGTTCCGGGTTGGGTTGAGTTTTGAGACTGCGTTTTTTTCCTCTGTTTTCCCATTTTTGGGTATCAGATTCAAAATGTGGAGCTATAAATTCCCCAGGCAGTTCAGCAGGCAAATGTCTGCTGCAGAGGCTGCTCCAATGATTCCTTCTCTTTGGGAGAATGTCCCTTAAGCTGTCTGCTGAGATTTTCGCTTCTATTCCCTACCCCATGACCTGGCCAGGACGAATAAACAGCTTTCCACCCCAGGAGTCTTACAGACAGGGCACTCCAGTGTTCCTCCCTGGGTGGAGCTCCTTCCCCCCTCACAAATCCCGTTGGGGCGCCTAGCTAGTTCTTCCCACCCGGGAGATCCTGCAGTTCTTAAAGCTGTTTTGATGTTACTCGCTGTGCTGAGCTTCTTCCCGATTCAGGAAAAACCGGTTAGAGCGCCCACTTAACTCACCCTTTGATCGTGCAGACAGGAATGCCGTTCCAATGTATCTCTCTGGATGGAGCTTTTTCCCGACTCAGAAATCCCACCGATCACTGTTGCTCCAGTTCGCGCAGTGCCGGCTGCAGGGTTGGGTTCTGAGCGGGATCCTGGACTGCTGCCCAGATTGGCGCAATCTGTCCCTGTCACTCCAATTCACGTATGGGAGAGTATTATCTTAATGTCCTAATAAATGTTGATCAATTTATATAATATGACATGTGTGATGAATCACTTAAAATTGAGTGTGGGAAATGTGTTAAATAACAATGTAAAAATTTAGGATTACTATCTATCACTGTGTTAAATAAAAGGTGACAAGAATATAGTAAATTCCAGAGTCTCACTTGGTAAATGTAGAAAAGAAAACACAAAAGTCAACTGTGTGGATATGTAAAAGAAACAGAGAATAGCCCCAGGTCTGTATTGTCATACAGTTGAACAACAGGAATAACAAAAATGACAACTTATAAATAGTGATTTTTTGGAATGGTAGTTTTCAAAGCTCTTGTCTAGGCTTTTCAAGCATGTAGCACTAACATTTATTACTTTTAAAATCTGAAAAAGGTTTTTGCTTATAGGATGGAAAAAACCTGTGCCCTGGGCAATAGGAATTTACTGTCTCACAATGTAGAACTCAGGCCTTGATCGGTGCCAGGGTCAAAAGTCTCCAATTCAAAGGAGAACTTCATGGTGCATATTCTTGGTTTTGCAGATCTACCTGCTCTGCACATGAGTGATGGTGAGTACTTCTCTGTGAATTTACCTCCAGGTGGAACATGATTGGTTTCTACCTGGACATCTCTGGTTCTAACTTGGAATATAGAAACACAAAAAATTAGAAAAGCTTTACTTAATGCTTGAGATAGTAAGCCTATATGGATGACACATTGTAGCATCTTTGGGATAAATGACCTAATTATCAAAACATTATTTTGTGTTTGCTCTCCTGGCTATGGTGATCTGATTCAGAAAAGCCAAGGTACCCTAACGTAAGTGCATAAGCACTGCTGATCATAAAATAAATTAGTGAAAGATAGTTACTCAATTGTACTGAAGTTTTAACATTACATATCATCTCATTTGATCATTAGCCTTGAATTTGCTAGAGAAAAGCAGTTCATTTAAAAGACAAGTAAAATAAGACAAGTGATTGGTAAAAGCATCACAGTGAAGGAAACTCCAACATAGACTAATATTTTTTTCCTGAAACTTGACAAACATGTAAAAAGAATTAGGAGCAAGATTACCCAGATTCTTTCAAAAATCAGTGAGGATCAAGGAATTCATAACTAATTCAGTGAAGCCAACCTTACCTTGCTATCAAAGCCAGACACAAACTCTGTAAGACATTAAGACTACAGAACAATATACTTTGTGATCATTAATGTAACAATCCTCAACAAAATATCAGTGAATCAAATCAAGGAACATTTTAATGAAGTTGAACATGATATTAAGATTTATGCCAAGAATTCAAAATGATTTAACATACAAAATTTAATCAACAGAAGACACTATTTTAACAAAAAGCACTGATAGAGAAAAACATGATCTCAATTAAAAACATTTGTTAAAATCTAACTTTTAAAAAGAAAGCATTCGTCAAACTAGCAATGGAAAGAATTACTTCAGAATAATGAGGACATGAGTAAAAAATCCTGAGATAATATTATATTCTAGGTAAGATAGCGAAAGCTTTTCATCAGGAGTTTCATTTCATGATCTTTGTTTCATCACTTCTCTTCAATACAGGATAACAATTACTGGGCAGAAAAATTGGGAAAGAAAAATAAATAATGAACAAGTAATACAGAAAAGAAAAAGTATATGTGAGGTTGGAGGCCTCCTTTTAACCTGGAAGTACATTTTGATTTTCCCTTTTGCTATGCTCATTAAGATTTGGACCACTGTTCTCTATGGATTTGTGCCAAGGTAACCTACTAGTTCTAGCAATAGTGATTGACCAGTACAAGTAAAGCACCAACACAGGAGGAGCCGCACCTGAAATGGCAGGATGTCAGGTCACGTCCCAGCAAAGGGGTGGCAGCAACAAGAAATTGGATATGACTCTGATGCACTTAGAATTGCCTGCTCAGTTATGTAGTCTGACTCCAGGGCGGAAGAGATGTAGCCCCACTATTTTTCACTTAAGAAAGCCTTTTGGAAACCAGGCAGCCATTATGGGCTCCTCATCCATGGATGCTTAAGTACCGGTTACTTTTTGAGGTCACACGTGTACATTCAGCAGCTGGAAACTCAAATGAGGTTCTGTATACTTTAGCATGGGAAGTGATGGCAAACTCAGTAATACATAGCACAACTGGCAGCCAATTGCTAGCATGCCAGCAAGCAGCACTGCCCTTCAGACCATCTCCTCTGTTGGAAAAACCCAGTAAGAAATCCAAGAGCAGGCTACAGACATCTCTATTTTGTCTGTGGCTCAGCCACACTGGTAGATATTGGTGTCTGCAAATTATTTTTCTACAGAAATTGATAGGATTATATATTCTCTCAATAATTCATTGGATGATTTTTGGTAATTGATTTTCAAATATTAAGCCAACTTTACATACTCAGTTAATCCCACTTGCTGATGATTGTTAATTGTGTATACATTGATGGATTTGATTTGCTGATGCTGTGAGAAGTTTTGTATCTCCTTTCAGGATAAAAGTTAGGTTGTTTTTTTTTTTTTTTTTAACTCACTTGGTACGGCTTTTATATTAAAGAAATGTTGGCATGCGGTGAGTTAAAAAAACCTCTCTGTCTCTCTCTTGCTTTCTCATTTCATTCATGTCATTTATCATTTCACCCTGAATTGTTTTAGAAGTTACTGCTTCAATTTCTATCATGAAATGTGCTTCAGGTTTCAAACCAATGATTTCTGTTCTTGTGAGTATTAGTAAATTATTTTATTCAAGCAAATTGATACTTTAATATAGGCTACAAATTTGTTGTCATGAAGTGGCTCATGATGTTATTCACTGCCCTTTTATTGTCGATGGGATTATCAGTGACAGCTTGTGTTACACATCTGATATCAGTCATTACTCTCCTTGGCCATTTTATTAATCTTTTCAAAAATGACTATTAGTTTTGTTAATTTAATGATCATCTGTTTATTTAAATGTCATACTTTTGTCTTCTAGTATCTATTTTCAGCTTAGTTTAGACTGAATTTACTGTTCTTTCATTGTGTTTGTGTGTCCTAAAAATATGTTGCTCTGTGGCAGGTCACAAATTTTTAAGTTTTAGTTTCATTTTCTTTTAATTTATAATATTTTAAAATTTCTTTGAGAATTCCTTTTTAAACCCTGTGTTAAATGGATGATGTTATTTGATCTCCAAGTGTTTGAGAATTTCAGGTACCTTTATTTTTATTTTCTATTTAGTTTCTTTGTGGTCTGAGAAAACATCTTGTATGACTTTATCTGCTCAATGTGCAAAAGTGTGTTTTCTGGCCAGAATAGAAAATATACTGATGACTGTGCCATGGAGAGTGAGAAGAATGTCTATTCTACATCTGAGAGATGTCAATTTGATACAACTGTCTGATAGTAGTGTTCATTTCAACAATTACCTTATTGATTTTCTGCCTGCATGAATCATCAGTTACTAATTTGAGAATGTTGAAGTCTCTCATTGTAACATTTGATTCTTCTCCTTCTCCTCCTTGTAGTTCTTAGGTATTTGCCTTTCGCTTTTCACACTGTGTTACATGCATACCTGTTAAGGAGGATGGCACAGGATTTTGGAGGGCAATCGCTGCAAGGCTATCAATTTGGTTTTGAAGTATGGCCTGTTTTATTAACTTTACTTTTTTAGTTAGGAGAGAGATCAGCTATGGTGTTATTTATGCTGAGTATAGTTAGTCAAGGCCTTGATATGTATCATATAATACTCTCTTTAGACAACTGGTGGCTTTCAGCAACAGGAACCTAGCATATTTATTGTTGGTGTTTATCTGCATGGTTAGAATTTTGTAGTCTCTAGGCAATAATAGACCAATTTCTTGGAGAAATTAGTATTACGGCACTGCTTTATATATCTTGTATACTTTTCTGTTGGATGTTTAAGAGCAAGTTAAAGTGAGACCTGTATTAATTAAAATTAACTTCTTGCTATCTATCAAGTTCAGTTAAATCTCCTCAGGATTTACCTTGGAACCATGTATAGTGCCTTTCAGTTTACTGTCAGTGTCAGCCGTCTGGATGAGTCACAGCCACTACTTGACCAAGTTGGTTTTTTTGAAAGCTTGGGAGACACTTTCTCCTGGTGACTCTCCTTAGGCACACTATACACCATAGAATCATTTTCCTCTGTGGTCCCATAATTTCCTTGATCAAAAGATCAGGGACTCAACTGAGTTATATGATGTTGCAGCAGAGGTTATCTTATGTCCCGAGTCTTTATTGACCTCAGAGGCCAAGAGCCAAATATTGACTATCCTCTTAGTCCATCTATCTTTCTAATTTGGTCTCCAAACCTCAGTTGTTGAACATGCAGTAGAGAAGATTAATGACATTATATTGTAATGGGAGCAGTGAACTTAATTATTAAAATTTTATTTGAGTATTAAGCACCTTAAAATATAAAGTACAGCCAGAGAACTATTACTTCTTATTGTAACATAACGGGCATGATGACATTCCTGTGCACTATAGAAGACCCTTTTTAGTTATCATCCTTACCTAATACACACAGAGCTTTTACCCAATTTGTCCTTAAACAGGACATCATTTAAGAACTTTGTTTGTAACATTGGGCTAAATCTCTAAATGTAGTGGCATATATATAGCATATACATCACAGAAGTTTTTGTTATAATGATGACATTTAAATGATGACCTCATGTTGGCCTGATGTGAACCTCTTAATATGAATATCTGGAACATGAAAGAAAGGTAGATGTCTGAATCTGAAAGAAAAATGTCTATCACTTTTATAAACAATCCCAGTTTTACATTTTTGAGTATCATACATTCAGAAAGCATGAATACATGTAATATACCGTGAGATTGACAATAATGAATTAATCTAAAATACCTTGTCTTATTTTTGAAAACTTAACCTTCTGACAACAGCTAGTGTCAAAAATCAAAAAACATAGAAGAAGAAAATTTTGTTGAGCTCAAGTAAAACAGCTGTTTACAGATTGGACAGAGGGACAAACAAACAAAAACACATACATAAGACAATTTGTTTATAAATTTAGAGTGCACTCAAATATATTTTTGGCCACATTGAATTATAAGTTTGTAATTATGAGACTAGTCAGAACTTTATTTTTGATAGGTCAATTAGCAGATATCTCTTATAAAAAGAATTTGGGAAATATAAAAACCTTTTATCTGTATTCTGCCTTAAAAATATCAGCAACTTTCATGTCCTTCTTGTAGCTTCCAGCTTAGACACCACCTTCACACATATTGTCACATACTCAGACCTTTTAAGTGCTCCTGTGGTCTCTCTCTGTAAGACTTAGTATAATTTAGGTTAAATAATATTATCACTTATGTAGAGTTTTTTTGTTTTTTAATTGCAGAATGTGGGTTTCCTCCCAGCTTCATCACAGCAGCCTGCTCCTTTACCTGAACCAGTTGTACGCTCAGGGAAAGGCTGTCTGCAGCGGCAGTCCCCACAACAGAAATAGTTTAACACAGTAGCAGCAATTACAACACTATGAAGCAGCCCTGCAGGGTCAGGACCTTTTAGGCTTTTAAGTAAATAACTCCCAGAGGTAGGAAAGGCAGGAGGAGAATGATCAGAACTCCCCCAACTCATGTAACTGATTCTATCTTGACCTCAGAAAGCAGGCATACTGAAGGATGCAAGCACAGCAGGGTCAACATAGAATAAACAGTTTAAACAGATAAGCAGACAGGACAAATTACAAAATCTGGGGAAAGGTAATTTAGCTCTCCAACTCGTTTTGCCAATTTAAATTAGAGACTGGTTTGGAACGCGAACAAACAGAGAGCCGAGTTATCTCTGAGCACTTGCCAGAGAGATGAAGCTGGATTTTTTATTGGCTCTTTGGGTCTGTTTTTTTTAACCTTTGATAATTTTCTTGTTTACGGGAGATTTTTTTTGGAGGCCCTGAATAAGACAATTAGTCATATTTTTTACACATTAAGACCCATTTGCTCCCACTTGGTAATTCCAGCGGGGGTCTTGGATAGGAATGTCTCTACACCAATGGGAAAGGAATTTTGTAGTCAGTGTCTCTCATCTGCTATAGTTTGGGCAGCAAGCCATAAAGCACCCTTTTGTGCAGGAGACAAGGACGCAGATAGGATCACATGAATATCTTGATAAGTTAAGCTGTAAGCTTCAAAAATAAACCTGAGCTGTTTAGTAAAATGAACGGGTTCATCATCAAAGGAACCTAAATATTCAGTAATGTGAGAGAGATCAGATGTAGAGAAGGGGATATGAACGAATACAAGATCTTCTACTCTGGCAACCTTGCGGAGGGGGAGGAGGGGTTGATGGTTGGTGGTGGGTGGGATGAACCGAGGAGCTAAAGATGGCATAGGGGAAGTGAGTACAGAGAAAGCAGGAGGGTCTAGCTGAGGAAGTAAAGATGGCCAAGGGGAAGTGAGGACAGAGGAAGTGGGGACAGAGGAAGTGGGAGGGTCTACCCAAGGAGGATCATGGGACAGAGTATGATGAGTGAGGGGCAAGAAGGGAGGAGATAATGTTGGATAAAGAAAGGGAGGGCTAATGTCTGTGGAAGGGGAGGAGGTTGATAAGGAGGGAGAAGTTGACAGTTGCACATCATCATGAGATGAAGGAGAAGCCTGTGACAAGGAAGTCGAAGGACTATAAGGACTGTGAGGGTGTGGGGGTGGGGAACACCATCTATAGGATCTGAAAGGCAGGACAGGGGAGAATCGCAATGGTGAGCCGATAAAGAAGAGGTTCCTGTGGAGCATACCAAAAGGATTTGGGATGCTTTACAGGATTAAATTATGTCAAGGCATGCCCACAGTTCAAAGAACACTTGGACATAGGGTATTCCCCCCACACACACACTTGCCATTGTGGTAGCAAAAGTCATCTAAGTCTCTTATCATACTGAAATCCAGTGTACCCTCTGCAGGCCATTGTTCAGAGTTATCTAAATGATAAGCAGGCCGTTTGGCAGAGGAAAATTAGCTTTTTTGGCCTGAGGGTTTGTTTCAGCCCAAGAGTATCCAGGTGCCTTAAAAGGCAGCCCAAAGGAGTGGTTTTGTCAGGTAAGGATTGATTATTACCCATCCTGTAACTGAATTAAGAGTGAGCTGGGGAAAGGGAAGGTTGTAAATCAGTGAAGAATTGTCACCCTCCAGTGAAACATGACTGAGAACGTGCCCCAAAAATGGGAAGTCCCAAAGGATGAGTGTGTCCCAACAATGGATTCACCTGTCATCTCCAGAGAAAACAAAGGGGAGGTACCACAGGATGTGAGTGAGGTCCCAGAGGATGTGGGGGTATCCCAGCGTGGCCACAACTTTAGGGACAGGCATCTCAAGAGAGAGAGAGGGAAGGCTCATGTTCAGACCTGGTGAGATGAAGGCTGGTGTTGGATGTCTGCTAGGGGGCTCCCGAGTCAAAGAAGAAGAAGAGGAGGAGGAGGAGGAGGAAGAGGAGGGGGTGGGAGGAGGAGGGGGGAGGAGGAAGGAGAAGAAAGTAGGCTGGGGGTGCTCAGACCAGGAGAAGACCCCCCCAGAGCAAGGCAACGCCCCATTCAGAGGAGTCATGGCACCAACTGATTGAGCAGTAATTCAGTACTCAATCTAAAATGATGCAGAGGAGGAAAGAGATATAAACAGCAAGAAATAAAGGTTTAATGCAGGCACAGAGGGAGTCAGCACAACAGCTGTGCTGGCTCTGTGAAGACAAAGGACAGGGTTGGAGCTTATATGCACTCTGAGGGGAGGAGGGCACAGGGTAGCTGCTCAGCATAATGTGCTGAAAGGGGATTGGATCATTTTTGGCATGCACAGGCTTTGGCAAATATGGCTGGGAAGAAGAAACCATAGGGGTTTCTGGGAAGAAGAAGCTAGGCACCATTATAGCTCAACATCGGGTCATCACCATGAGGACTGAGCAGGTCTCAGGCAGGGAACCTATCAGTAATCATAAGAAGCAATTACAACCACTGTATTAGAAAGTTCAACCAAATCCTGGAAGGCTGTCAATCTCAGAGTTTCTTAATTGCCAGAATATCCCCTGATGTCCATATTTTAAAAAGAGGTGAGATCAAATTTTCATTGTTTAGAATTAGAATGTTCAGTATATATTCCTAAAAATGATACCACAGAAATGTGATATGTAACTGTGTTTCAAAAGGTTTACATTTTCAGTGAGTCTTATGCTATTTTGCACATGTGCTTATAAAAGATGTTTGAAAATTTAAAATAGTGTAATTACAAAATTCATTAAGTAGTATAATATTAATTTTACAGAAAATATGTCAGAGCTTAGAAATATTGTATATTTTGTGTATGAAAGTATGCCCTTTTACATTGGAAATATTTAAAAATAGTAAAAATATTACATTAATATTTTTAAACTTAACAAAATTTGATAAATGTGATGGTTGGTACAAAGACAATTTGACCAGATCAATTGTTTCATTGAATTATGGATTAAATTTGCAATTTTACTTGGCTATCTTTGGTCACGTAATGAATTTGTGCAGGAGGAAGACAAAATGTGTGCACAGTTGTCTTTCATCTGGGTTGTACTTATCAAAGGAGAACTTGTCAAGGTTTCACAAGCAGAGCTATGTTCAACCTACCTGCCTCAACATCCCTACATCTGTCTCCTCATATTCTTTCTGAGCTGACTCTCTTCTCTCCTCCCTTCCAACTATCCCACCAGGAGACCTCATTTCCTTATTTCTTGGTGGGGGGCTTGGCCCAGGAGTCAACAGCTAAAGTGCAGAACAAAAGCACACAGGGTAAATGAGGAGTGAGTTTAAAATTTAGGGCAAAAGCACACAAATATTCACAAACTCTTTGCCTACACCTATATCTTTAAGATTTCTACCTACTCTCGCTTGCAGCAGATTTTGTGTTTCTGTTTTAATATTTATATCATTGATCTATCTTGAGTTTAGTCTAGTGCATGGGGATAACCATGGGTCTAATTTTAGTCTTTGATATGTGGAAAGCCATTTTTTCCAGAATCGTTTATTAAAGAGGCTATCTGTCTTCCAGTGAACATGGTTGGTACCTTTGTCAAGGGTAAGGTGAATGAGTGTGTTTTTAGTTGTGTCTGTATCTTCTAATCTGTTCCACTTTTCTGCAGGTCTTTTTGTTTGTGCCATGCTGATTTTACCACAGTAGCTTTGTAGTATATTTTCAAGATGGGATTTTTTGATACCTCCTGCCTTGCCTTTGTTGCCCAGGATTATTTTTGCTATTCTAGGACTCTTTTAGATCCAGATGAATTTTAGGACTATTTTCTGTAGTTCTGCTGAGGTATTTTAATTAGAATTGAATTAAATTTGCATAATAATTTTGGGAGTATGGCCATTTTCATTATGTTAGTTCTTCATATACATGAGCAAAGGATACTTTTACATTTTCTGATATCCTCCTCATTCTTCTTTTTCAGAGTATTTTTATTTTCAAAATATGGATCCTTTACTTCTTTTGCTAGACTGATTCCTAATTGTATCTTTTTGTGGATGTTATTGTGAAACGTGTGGCTTTCCTAATTTCTTTCTCAGTAAGTTTTGGAACACTTCAATGAATCAAAAACTGGGATCTCATCTTATTAAAAGGTTTCTGCATCAAAAGAAATCAACAACAGTGTAAAAAGAAAATCGACTCTTTTTCCCACTCAATTTTTCCCTTGAGTGGGAAAAATTTTAGCCACTTGTTCCTCAAACAAAGGACTTCTATCTAGAATATATAAAGACATGAAAAACTCAGATACCCCAATTCAAAGACCCAATCCAAAACTGGGCATCTGAGACAAATGCACACTTCTCAGATGAAGAAATACAAATGGCAAATAAATATATGAAAAAATGTTCAACATCACTGGTCATTTGGGAGATTCTTATCAAAACACTGAGATTCCATCTCACTCCAGAAGGAATGGCCATCATCAAGAAGTCAACCAATAACAAATGCTGGAAGGGCTGTGGGGAAAAGGAACACTTCTTCACTGCTAGTGGGCATGCAGAGTGGTACAACCTCTGTGGTAATCAGTGTTCAGATTCCTCACAAAACTAGTACTAGAGTTTCCACTTAACTGAGCTATTTTCCTTTGGGGGGAACACATACCACACACCATATACCACATACCACAACAATATATGTGCACCCATGTTTATAACAGCACAATTGGTAATAGCTAAATCTTGGAAACAACCAAAATGTCCATCAACTGAGGAATGGATAAAAAAAGATATGGTATTTTTCTATCAATGGAGTATTATTCAGCCATAAAGAAGGATAAACTTGAGACTTCCAGGTAAATGGATGCAGTTCAAGACCATAATCATAAGAGAAATAAATCAGGTGCACAAGTGGAAACATTGTGTTGTTTTCCTGGTGTGGGAAACTAAAAGAATAAATAAGTTCTAAAATATATAATAGATATTGTGAATCAGGAAGAAATTGTTCAAAGGGAAAACTGAACTAGGATGGGTAAAAGGGGAAAGGACAGTAGGGAAAGGGAAAAAATCAAGTCAGTTATAACATTAATGTCTGTTACTTCATGAAAAAGGAAGATGTGTACTAATATTGATTGAAGATTGCTTGTGTCTTGTACCCTGAGCAAATACTTTAAAGATAACAATATGTAATTTGTTAGCCATTATTATTCTCGATTTTATGAAATTGTTTTATGTTTATTCTATTAAAAAGCACACAAATAATTAAACCGTGGGGCAACAGCACACAGGCTCTGTGAGGAGCGAATGTTTGAACAATAAGAAGTATAGATCAGTGAAGCATGCTGCAAATGCATTGCCCTTTTCCTCTCACCAAGAAAAACTGCGTAACCTTGAGACAGCTCCCAGCCCATACTGCGTGTCTCCTGCTTGTTTCTCTTACACTGAAGTTCTAACCACCAGCCAGAGAGTTCTTCCCTTTAAGCCCTTTTACTCCTGGGAGTCTGCTGAATGCTGGGTACACTTTGCTGGAAAAATCTCCTCTGGGGCATTCAGTGACTAAGTCTTATCTCTGGGTAATTGTTCATCCTCTTGCTTCTTCTGGTCCCACACTGGCCCATATCCTGGTTCTTTGATCCTTGAGCTGCTGAAGAGAACCCTTGGATTGTTGATTATATTCCCATAAAGGCTTCACCTTCCAGATTGCATGCAGTTGGCTTTATTTTTCCTTGAAGAGCTAGAAAAACTGTATCTGAGTAATACTTGATAAGCACTATTTCTTGAGGCTGAGCCATTCATGTTCTCCCAGCCTAGATATGTCTGTAAAATGACTTTAACATCCCTGCCCCCACTCAGCCTGCTGTCTTTTATGCAAATCACTTTTTAGTTTTAATCAGTCAGAAGCAAACAAACTGTGCAAGTAAAAGATACAGTATTAGATAAGAATTTTGAGGGAAAGCAATTTATTTTTCAAATTAGGATAAAAACGTTGCGCCCTTCTTCCAAAGCTGTGGTATATAGCTCCGCTGTAGTTTGAGTTGACAGTCAGCATGGGTAGGTAAGAAGAAATGAATCTAAATGTCTGAGCTTGAGAGATCTCTTACATCCATATCCGTGCACAGGGTCTTCTAGTGGAACTTAGGACAAAGGCCTCCATGTTAATATTCATCAGAAAATGGAAAATTAGGATGGGCTTTAGCACTAAAACAAGACAGAATGCATAAGATGAGATTGAGCACTGCATTTTTAGGGTGGTAAAAAGAAATGATGTCTATTTTATTTATTAACTGGTTATAAACTTTTTCAAAATGAATCACTAGGAAATGTTTTTTAAAAGTGTTATCTGAATTATTTCAATTGTATTTTCTCACTTAGAATGTACAGATATCTCTTCTTTAGCTTTCCTGGTCAATCTAACAAGATAGTATCTCTTTCTCTCTGATTTCAAATTTTCAATGAAAATAGATTCTATTTATGCCTTGTATAGGAGAAGGACAACTATGTCACATATTGCTCAAAACAAGTGCATTTCAGACTGTAAGTTTAATGGTAGAAAGTTGAATTCCATATTCATAATTCAGGAATTGTTTACTTGATATCTTTACATATAGCATAGCATGTTTGATTCAGAAATGGAACAAATATCACTTATAGGATAGTTTTCCCTGTCTATACAATTTACTATATTACTTATCCAACTCTACTCTTTAATAACACAGTGTATGAAGTGCCAAAAAATTAATTATTTTAAATAATTACTTAATATGGCTTGCTTGATCTCTGACACTTTTTTCCTTACGTTGCTACATTCTTCTGTATTTTTCTCATTATTCATAAATTAGCCAAGATAATATGTATCTTCCCACATTTTAGCACATCCACATTTGCATCGTGTGAATGTCCTTTCATGCCTTATTACACTTAATTTCAAATATGAATTAAAATCCCAAAGATAGAAGTGGTGTAAATTTCTTGTTAGGCTCAATGATAGTACCTGTCCTTTCTCATTTTCTACAAACTTAATGCATATGAGAAGATTAATTTCTATTGATAGGTATAAATTGCCCCAAAGAATGAGCCTTTTTTGTAATATCTTCCCTTGGACTCCCTCTCTTCCTAAAAAAATTGTTGGGGCTCTATTGAAATCCTTAAAAAATCACAACTAAGTACTTTAGTGGCCTCCATGGCAACCTTTCTGAAGCCACATGGGTTGTTTAGATTGGGAACAACTATGTATAGTGAAAAGTAAGGGGGAGCCATGAAATTATTGAACGTGCCTTTTTCAGTGAGGAATTCCAAACAAAAGAGATGGGGATCTTGGATTGTTGGGGGCCACTACAAAGCAGCTCTGAGCAGAATTTAATTTTAACCAATTGGCTTTTCACATTTACTGCGAGTTGTCTGAGGCTTAGGCACCTTGTCTGCAGATGGGCAGCTAATTCATAATAAATGAGCCTCTATGAGTCACTGGTCACTGCTGAGGCCTGTATTAGCCTGTGGCTCCTCGAAGACAAAGAGACGGCAGCTGAGGATGGCCGGGCTCCAAACCCTATTAAGTTCAGATAGACTACGGCTGCAGGCATCTCACCCCTGCTGTGAAGGCCTTCCTGGAGATTACATAGTTCTCCTAAATTAACATACCATTACTTGGAGGAGTCCTTAAAGTGATTCCCAAGTCCTGCCCAGATATCTGCATATTCTTCGTTATTCACCCTCCTTTGTTTGTAAACCTAATAAATATGGGCTGCCCAGAGAAGTCTGTGGCTAATTCAGAGAATATCAAAGCTGGAAGAGAATTAGTCCCTCTTGGAGCCTAAAATCATTTTCATTGTCTCATCGTTTATTTAAGCCTTTGTCCGTCCACTCACTTGGGAGATTGCAGGCCTGATCAGCCTGCAGTAACTTAGGGTTATTTAACCCAGTTTTCATTAGTGGATGTGGATCACAAGAATTATGAAGATCCCTTTAATCTGATAAGAGAATTGAACAGATTTGGAAAAAGAAATTTTAACCATGATTACTGGAAATGTCTAAATGCACCACATTGGTGATGCCCACGGTGTGCATCCATTAGACTGTCGTAGGATGCAAAGCTGTGCATGCAGTACACATGCAGCAGGATTTTGGCTGATCTGGAACATTCATGGAATGAGAAGTGCAGAGGTGCATGTCTGGGAGTCCAAGCTGATCCTGGTTCCACTCATTTCATGGAGAAAGAGCGAATATAGCAGAGAATCTGAGAAGAGTTCCAGAAGGCTTCTATTTCATCCCTAATTTTTTATTCCTACTACTGAGACAACTTTTAGAAACCATGTTATATTACTCCTCAGAAAATAAGTTAAAGCAACATATTTACCAAAGTTACTTACATATCAATTGTAATATATCTAATATTTCTATTCATGCCATCTAAGGCTTTCATGTCCTCCGCAGTCAACTGAAATTCAAAAACCTATCACAGAAGGAGAAGATTGTTATTATATTTACATTGTATGTTTTCCAACCTGAAAATTTGAAATTAATCAGATTAATAGTGCAGAAATAATTCTCGAAATGTATGAAGAGTTTCCAAAAGTTATTAAAATCATCAGCAAGAAATGCAAGTGAATAATAAATGACAGATGAAAATTAGAAAGAAATCTGCAAATAAATATTAAAACTATAGAACTCTTCTAAGAAAAAAATATTTCAAATAAAGATGAATAAAACCAAAGCTGCCATAATTGAAAGAGGACAGTCTCTTCTTCCCAAACATCCAGAATAATCTTAAGTCCAATTTTGAAATATAATAAATTCAGTAATTTTCATGGTGCAGTTGGATTTTCATAGCCTATCAATGAACTGTTCTCAGTGGAAGTGAGGAATTGTACAAATACCAATGATCCCATGTTCGGAGAACCTAGGAGCTGCCTCCAAGAGGATCTCTTGCTTCAGTTTGTGATACTTTAAACATGAGAATGATTTTTACTAATTATTAACATAGTGAAAGGAATGCATTAGTAAATATCCAGTCATAGTTTGTGAGTCAGAGGTAGAATTCAAATGTCACAAATACAGCACTTATTAATCTAAGAGAGGATTATTCTTGGCATTTTTTGTAAATTAAAATGTTATCTAAGCAAAAATAATATCATCAAAAAGATGATCAATGCTATAGATCTCCTTAAATCAATCTAACTTTTCTGTCAGATTTCTGTTTCTAGAAATGTCTTACTGGAAAAACTTGTCAAATTCATCTTTTATTATAAAAGAGTACCTAAATAACTGCAACTTTATGTAAAGATTGTGGATTTCAAACCTTTATATTGTGCAAAAGTTCTCTCCAAAAATTTCAACTGCTTCAGTGGAATAAAAGCAAACACTTAGGGAAAAATTGGTAGGTTTATAAAGAGCTTCTCCATGTTGTTTAGCACAAGAATCCAACAGGAATTGACAGAATATTTCTAAATCAGGAAGCTAGTAAAGAAAATTTTGGTTACTTTGGGCAACAGGACCTAATTTTTACCATAATTCAGACCAGAGCAAAGCAAATACATGAGTTGATGAGAAAAGTCTGAAATGAAGCTGGTGCTGCTGGGGAGTTTGATCACCATTTAACATCAGAGAGGAACATTTGATCTTTATTTCACATGTCACTCAAACACCAGCTTTGAAAGAAAGACCAATATGAAAAGAAAGATGATAAGACCTGTAAGATAAGATAGGGAAATACTGTGTTTTCCCTCATACAGGAAAAATCAATATGTTTGTTGTCCATAAGGTTAAAAGCATAAAATCATGATGTTCATCATCCATAAGGCACTTTGATTCTGATAAGAGAAGGAAACTTACCATCAGTTTGCTTAGGTGAAGATTATTTCAATAAACATTTTGAATCTGAAAAGCAGTTAGTAATGTGGTTGATTGACTACAAAAATGTTCTCCCTCCCTACTTCTTATCTAAAAGGTGGTGTCACTGAGAATGATGGCCCTTGCCTATAATCCCAGCACTCAGGAGGCAGAGACAGGAGGATCACCTTGAGTTTGAAGCAAGGCTGGGCTACCTACAGAGCTCAGAGTAAACCTAAATACCTCACAAGACCCTGTTTAAAAATACCTAACTAAATAAATAAAAAGTGGTGTCTTTGCCATTACTCCTTCTATCTTGACAGGCCTGTAATTTCCACCAGCCTCTAGAACTTGACAGAATCAGCGATGCACAAAGCTTGAGCCCGGACATGAACTTTCCAAATAGCCACTAGCTCCCTTCAAAAATAGTATTTGAGCAGGTGAAGCCTGCGTCATTGACCAGGGGCTGAAACCCAAATGCAGAATCTGAGGCTCCTCATATCATAGCAACCAATACCTGGAGCAGAGGAGCCTCAGTGTTGTGCAAATGCTTAAGATTGCTCATTGCAAATATATGAGAGATGCAGGTCTAGACAGAAAAACTTGGTGCAGGCAGTACAGAGGATGGCTTTTGTAAGCGGCGGCACCTTTTAGCACATCATTTTAAGATAGACAAGCCTCAAAATGTGTCTTGAGAATCATCCTGGAAGGCGTTGTAAAGAGTGAACTTTGCAGTCCTGACTTTGTCCTGGAATTCTTCTCCTTGCCTGAGTTGTTAAAGTGTATATCACTGTGGCCAGAGCCTGACCTGGTCACACGGTGCAAGGAAAACAACTGTGGCCAGGCCTAGACATTCCAATCTATTAGTATGGAAACCAAAGATGTATATAAGGTGAGAACAAAGGCAATTAAGGGCCACATTCTCTCATTCTCTGATCGGGAATGGGGGGCAATGACAGGTCCAATTGGTTCTAAATTCAAGTTAATTAAAACTCCATTTGTTCTGAATAAGTTCTTTCAACTCCTGTAGAATTCGACCTGATTTTTAATTTTTGCCGTAACACTTTAAAACCATAACATAATGAATAATGACGTTTTTGTTTTCACTATCTTATTAAATGTGGCTTGAATATACTTATATGTTATATTTACATTAGAATACAAGTATAATAGTGAGTGATCTAATAAATTGCTCTTGAAGATAAAAGGCAATTTGGGACAGTAATCTATAACAGTATTCAAGTATACACAAAACAAGAACATAATTTTTTTAGACTGAAGCTCTTCACAAATAAAGAATTTAATTTCTATTTCATAAAGAGAGGAAAAGGAGATGTGCAGTACATTGCCAGTGTAATGCTCAACTCAAATTTCCCAAATCTATCTACTTTTAATACTATCCACAAGTGCAAGCACCAGTGCTATCGTAGAGTAGGAGAAAACACATATGAATGCAAACCGGTCACACATAGACAGTAAATACCAGGCAAAATGACTTGAAATAAAGATGTTTTGAAAGGTTGCAAAGAAGCAAATTGAAAGCTGCTGTGGAGAATCCCTGATGCCCACAACCCTGGCACCCCCCATCACCTGCATATTCTCTTTGATCCGCTTCTCATTGAAACTCTTGGCCAGGGCCACAACCCCTCGCTGCAGCTGGTAGCGAAGGGCAATCTGGGCTGGAGTCCTCTTGTACTTTTTGGCCATGGCACCAAGAACAGGATCATCCAAGAGAACTGGGGAGCTCTGGTCCACCCTGGAACAGATACAAGACATGGTTAAACCTTGATCCTGTGTGTTTTTTTCAGCCTCCGATACAAAGGAAGTAACCAACTCTAGACCAAGGCTTTTCATGGGAATCAGGATTTCCTCAGAAAGGCAAAATTTATACCCTCCCCAAGCCAGTAGATAGAGAACACAGTATTGTAAAACTAACAGTAGGTCATCATTAAGTGTTTAGATGTGGTTCTTATTGCTTTATTACCAATTTTTTTCTCGGTGGGATCCCAGGGTACTATAGCCAACCAAAACAATATCTTTTGACTTGCAGAAATTAAGCAGCTTACTCTGATTGAGATAAGGGTGACATTCCACCTGTATATGGATAGATAGAACAATACCAGATCATATTCAATGGCTGTATTAATGTGAAAAAGACATGGTAAAATGAAAGATGCTAAATAAAAGAAAAACCAACATAATATGAAATTTGAATAGAAAACATCAACTTGAGGTCATGATTCTTTTTAAAAATAAATTTAAATCTTCTGTTTCTCCTTGGATAGAATTCCACATCATTACCAACTATAAGTATAACCAATAAATTTAGAGAAAATAAAATGTGTTATTACGTAGTACTAAACATATAAAATAAAGGACAAAGAGGAAAACAAAATTTTTTCCTGCTTCTGTTATGATTATAATAAATCCTTTCATTTCATTGATAATTTAAAAAGGTAATATAATTTACCTCATAAAAATAATTGTAATTCATATTTACTTTTCAAATTACATTTTATTTTGCAGCAAAATATGCAGGAAAATAAACAAAGAAGTTAAAAATGAACATAATTATTTATAATCCCAATAAAATAATTAATTCAGGAAAGCATCACTGAAAGATAATAAAATGTGGTTGTCTTGGTCACTTTTCTCTCATTGCTGAGACAAAATATCCAATGCCCACAATGAAGGAAGGAAAGGTTTATTTAGCTTACACTTTGTGGAGGTTTCAGTCCATACTTGGCTGGTTCTGAGACAGAGTGGCACATGGCAGAGGGTAAACGTTCATGGCAGCAGAGCACAGCAAAAACAACCAGTAAAAGGGAAGAATGGCAGCAAGCAGCCTCTTTCCCTCCCTTACATTGTGAACAGCCTGCCCCCACCCAGGAGCTCTGTAGCACTCCCATAATCTCCATGCCCTCCTCTTTCACAGGCTCAGGCTGTATACAAAGTAAGCACCCTGGCTTCCTGCTGAGTCACTCAGCCAAACCTCTGGACTTCTCAAGTTGACACAATGTATCAATCATAACAGTGGTCATGAAAAAAATTGGTCATGACCTATAACTTGAACCTATATCGTTGTTATGGAGCAAGTTAGTAGTAACTGCAATGGAGGGAAATACATGTTTAAACAGAAGAGCTCTGGGTTTAACTAGGTTAACCATATGGTCCCAAGTAGGATTAGTAATTGTGGGGCAATCTGTCATTATATGGACAAATTATAGTGCATGCAATTTTAGTGTCAAAGCATGTAAAAGAAAATTAGGTTTAACTTCTAATTTACAGAAACGTGAAAGAGAGAAATAACCATCAAACATGGAAAGAAAACAATTTAATAATACTACTGAGCAAACTTGCCTGGGTAACAGAGATAAAAGATTGTTGATCACTCTGGGTTAACAAAGTTTGAAAATATTACCAAGTATTGGGGACTGAGTTATTGATATACCTTAGTTAAAAATGAAATATACAAGATGTTATGAAAAAACTGTGGAAATTTGAATGTGGACAGTAAATTAAATGATGGAAGAGAAAATATATTAACTTCCTCAGATGTAGGTGATAAAATGTAACTACTAGGGAGGATACAGAGGAACATCTCAGTTGGTGAACGCTTCTGCTTCTAAACTTCAGTTTGCAAACAAAATTCTTCAGGAAAGTTTTGCTTTCATTTGCAAACTCCAATCAGTGACAAACATGATCATAGCCATCTTCCCCCAAATGTAAAACAAATGAAGTTTGGAAATCAAGGTGCCACTGTAATACTTTTGGGGACATTTTTCTTTCTCATGTCTTTAGAGATAGAAGGTTATATCTATAATGTACTTTGGATAGGTTCAGCCAAAAATTAAACTTACATTTGTAGGTACACCCACATACATTTATTACGTTTGGCAATGTGAAAAAATGTCAACACTTGGATGTAGGTGGGAAAAGATGGCTATTGTATATAATGTTTTAAATCATTCTAAACATTTAGACATGAGAATGATAAGAATGAGGAGAAAATTTGTAAAAGCACATTGTTTTTAATAGTTTTACTTGAAAATAAAGCACCATGTACCATATTCATAAAATTTTAAAGTATATTTTCCTATCATCATCCATTACTCCACACCAGAAAGTTATTTAAAAAGCATAATTCAGAGTTGATGCAGGTACAGAACGGATGTGATTAAACAGTAGGATTGATAAAAGCAAACAGAGAGAAACTGACTAAGAGGAACTCAGGAAAAAGGCAGCTCTGGTAAAAGTTCTGAAAGGTGGACTTAATCCACCGTTAGTAACCCAATGATGTCTACCCTCCAATCTGGAGGGCTGTCACATTTTCCAGTTAATATTCCCTGTAGCTCTGCCTCTGATGAAGATGGGTGAAAGTAGAGATTCCAGGGTGAAGGAATTAAGCATCACAAACTCACACAAATCATCATAAATCCTATTCTTACTTCAACTTTATTTACAGTCCATGCCATGTATTTTGAGCTATTTTTTGGTACATACTTCCCTGTACAGCACTTTTACCCATTCACTGTGCAGCCATCCACCACAGCTCACAGGGATGCGACCTTTTACCTGAGGTCTAAATATCTACTTCAGCTCACCTACATGACTGATACATTGCTAGACTCTTACACACGTCTCAGCCCTATGGCCTCCCATGCTTCTACATTAAAACTTCACAAATCAGAGCTGCAATTAAGAGTTCTCCCTATCTTCCACTGTACCAAGTTAAGATGAATAGGACAGAAGACTCAGGGAAACCTGACAGTAACATAGGAAAAAGGGAAAGGGTCCCAAAGGAACAGGAAGCTAAGAGTGCTCACCTGGTTGCAGACGGGCTTGTACTTGAGGCCTGGCTTGTTCAGGATCATCTCCAGCTGCCTGCGGTTGAAGTTGGACACCCCGATGGACTTGGCCAGTCCTGCATCCTTACACTGCTCCATGGCCTTGGGGAGAAAAGGTTGTGAAGAATAATTTGTGCCAGTGGTTATATGTCCATGTGTGATGTATATGAAATAATAATGTTAAAAGGAACAATGTCAAGAAATGAAAACAGGGTCAACCTACTCAGGCCCCCCTTCTGTTTCTCTCTCTGTCTTGGACAGAAGCTTTCTTTCAATAAATATATTCTGCTCTTAACCCGCATTGTTCCTAAAATTCATTCTTCAATTTTAGAGAACACAAACTTGTCCCAGATATCATTCTGGTTGGGAGGTTTTTCACCTTGTATCATTTGGAGTTCCTCACTTAGATTGTTGGACTGAGATAACAGTTTGCTTTTTTTCAAACTGTGACTCTTGATTGGAACACATTTAGGTAACAAATTTTTATGCTTCAAGTTTTGTTATGCCTTTTCCCATTGCTTATAATTACTTACACTTTGTTTCTTACATAGTTTTGTTACAATGTTGATAAATTGAAGTTAAAACATGGGAAGGTTATAAGGTTATAATATTTCTCTAATGGGACATTTTATTCCAGTTTTGTTTTGGCATATGTTGCATTTAAACTAGTTGCTAAATGTACTCATTTTCCTTGCTTGACTTTATTTAGACAATAGCACTAGGGTGAGTAATGATAGAATGGCCTCCAGAGGACTTTAACATAAAAATTCTGTAAAATGGGTCTTTTTAAACCTAGCTCAGATTTAGAAAACATACATGCTTATACTTCCCTTTTAGAGGCATGTAAAATTAGAAAAAAGAACTCTAGACTGTTCCAACTAAGTTAAACCCATAGATGATGAGCATTCATTAATGCACAAGGCTGGTCTCTCTCTCCTAAATAAAAAAAATTAAAATTAATAGAACAGGCCAGCCTCCAAAATCAGACGACATTAGACATTCTAACAGTAGCACAGAGGGATACTTGTAAAACTGTAAAAACTAAATGTTGCAAGTACATTCCTGATCTTTCTGTTAATCTCTCAATAGCTGTTCAAGGAATTAGACAACAAATCAATAATATGTCAGATTCTAAAATCCCCTGGACCCTATCCTTATCCTCTTTATGGGAAGCCATTACTGGTTCCTCTTGGTAAAAATCTTTGTTGACTGTATTCATAATTATCTGGTTGATCTTACAATTTGGCCCATACATACGGAACCATTTCTTTGACTTTGTCTCCTCCAGACTTAAAGCTACACACCCAAGATAAAAATGCCTAGTGTCTATCAAAGGCCTTTAGGTAGACTCTCTGGAGAGTATCTCTAAGTGCCCATCAACAACTACAACCCGTTTCAGCCTGAAAAGTGGGAGTTTGGGTTACTTCTTCAGAGGGGGGAATGTTATAGGCAGCTGAGTTAGACAGAAATACTAGAAATATTATAGGCAGTCATACAGGGCCAGGCACTTGAAGTAGCCAGTGCAAAAGATGAGATACCTTGCAACTGGGGGGATAAACACCTCCAGCTGTGGACAAAAGATTAAACAGATGCGCCCACTTACTTCCCTAGGGATGGACCTCAGGGATTGATATTCTAAATAGGTAGCCACCACCTTAAAAAAACCACAAAGAGTCACTAACCCAATCACTTCCAGGAAAAGCCTCTGTTCTCTGTTCATGCCCGCTTACTCGCTTCACCATTTGATCCTGATTTAATCAATTTTACCTGAAAAATTATACTTGTGATCTTATTGGTTGACCACAGTTTTGCCCCATCCCATGCCTATCCTTAGCCAGTTCCCATGTTTTTTCAGCTTGGACTTGCCTCACCTCTTGGTTTTGCTCTATAAAAATCCCTGGAAAAGACAAGTTCCCTGGGCAACCCACTTGGGCCCCCTTCTGTCCCTCTCTCAGACAGAAGCTTTCTTTCCCTCAATAAATATATCTGCTCTTAAAAAAAGAAATGAAAATAAAAGTGATTGGAATTGATACTAAAAAAATAATGGAGGAAGATAATAACAGCATGAAAAATTTGTATTTTCCTTAAGAAATTAGAGATATACAGGAGGAAAAGGGACGCCTGTCTTTGCTTTTCACAATCATCTCTGGTTACCTTACACTGCAATAATCCATCTCTGTCCTCCACGTCAGCAGAGCCCCCTTTGTATGTGTCATGAATTTCTTGATCCAGTCGTGCATGGCACACAATGAGAGGTAGAGTTGTGACCTGTACTTGGTCTCCGCTGCCCCCTCCTTCTCTCCCCCTCTCCTTCCCTCTCCCTCTGTTGCTACCCCATCCCTTCTTCTGCCTTGTGGTCTCTATTCCAGTACTCACCTCCCACGTGGCACACAAATCCACTACATCTAGTATTATTTTTCCATGTTCATCACTTGGAAGAAGCTCCTCTCCTGGCTGGAAGAGAAACAGACATTAAACCCATTTCGTGAAATTCATATCTTCATCCACACCTACAATATTTGGTAAATCTAGTGTTGGGATACTAATTTTCCATAAAATAAATATGGCAATATTGCAGTTATATTTCCAAAATACTTTGGTTGTGTTCTTTTCAGGGATGTTTTAGGTGAAAGATTTCATCTTTTCTCTTATTCCTTTTAAATCTCTTAATTCATAATATGTTCTTAGGTTCTTCTGTGATACTCTTATTGATTTGTTGTTGCTTTTCATATCCCTGTACTCATCCCTGGAAGAGTGGCTCTTTTCAGGTGAGAAAGTCCTAACTCAGGCTAAAGAATCAGCGCTATCTCCATCCCTGAGTGCGCGAATGGCCCAAAGCCAGGCATGTGAGTCAAAGAAGATCCATCGTGGTCTTTTTTTCTTTTCTTCTCTCTTTTTCTTTCTTTTCTTTAGCACTTTTACTTTCAGGTATAAGAGAGGTATGAGCTAGGATGAAAGGGCACATGAAAATAGGAAAGTAGAGAACATGCTGCAATTCAAGTGACTCCTCAAAGTAAACTTGAGCCATTACTAGGAAAATGGATTCACCCTGAGACCATAATATTAAGTGAAGTAAACCAGACACAAGGGTTCAAATACCACATGGTATCTCTTATATAAGAGACTCAAAATGTAAATAAATTGCAAAATATTAGACAATAAGGAATAATGAGGTGAATCTTCAGTACATGGGAAGGGAACCAAGAGGAGGAGGGAAGAAATCAAGTAAAGTGGGATTTAAAAAGGGGTGGAGATTGCAAAGTGTTCTGTACATACACCGAGTCCCAATCACAGTACGATCATCATTTACCAACAACATGTATAACAATCTATATGAGTGACGGGGTCCAAGAGATGTGGGAATGGGATAGAGGAGGGGAAACAGTTCAAAAGCAAATAAAAAAATATCAAGTAAATGTACTAACTACTCAGGACGAATATTATCATTGCATACAACAATATGATGTAAAATGTACTGACAGAAAATACAAAAATAAATTTCTCCAAATACAAAGTAATTTCTGACAGAAAATAAACTAACAAATCCACAAAACCCAAACCAGCCACTGCCAGGAATTGCACAGAATGCCCTAGTGTTAGGGGCATCTTCTGAGTCCCTTTTAGGTAAGACAGTTCAAGTCAGCACGAATCCCAGAACCCAAGCAGAAAGAATGATGCCTTAATGTTTTTAAGGATGGTGTGTGTGGCCTGTTTGCAGCAGTGCACTGTGGACTATTTTTCACTAAGGCATAGAATTAAGTATTCTGATGAGAAAATATGGTTCTAACTACAAGTAATACTCAAATTAAACACTTTGTTAAAGTTCTTGTGTCCTGTGCTTCTCTGTATTTTTAAAATTTCCTATGCTAGATTGGCAATGGGCATGCAAAGTGTGAACATGGGAGATAAGTTTAATGGTTTTCACTTATTCTATCGTAACAAATACAGTGAGATTGGTACAATTCCTATTATTGATCATTACAAAATAGGATTTGACATTTATTTTATTAGGTATTATTCTTTTAAAAATATTCAAGTCCATAGGCTTACCAAGTACAGTTAATATTCTAGATACTAGGATAAGTTCTTGATGTATATTAATTCATTTGATCTCTTTTCTCCTATGTAATCTATGTGATAAGATTATTTTTTACAGATAAAAAGTTAAGTCACAGAACTTAAGAAACCTACACCATATAACACAGCCAATAACTCACTAAAAGAGTTTAAAGCCACTCAGTGTGGCCTGCGAGTGTAGGTAGCACACTTAGCTGCTGTGTTACTCCTCACTTATTAAGTGACAGTTCTGTGTACTGTTGTCTATGTTTGTCCAGTGATTAGAAGACAAACAATGACAAAATAGGGAGAGTCCACAGATCAAAGTGAGGACAAAGATCTATTCAGGCTCTTTTCTAGATTAATATTTATATTGAAAGATATTGAGTGTTTCTCAGGTATTAATATTCATGAGCCTTTTATAGCAAATGTCTTACTTGCCTCTAGTGCAGGAAAGACTTCACAAAACCCAAGAAATCCCCTATTAAAACATGCATGGCGCTCATGAAAAGAAATGCTTCTCAAGATTATTTCACACCCAACAATGTGGCTATGGCTTGGGCTCCCCATTTATATAACCCAATAAATTCTTTTGTATAAATTGACTTTAAAAGTTTACATAACACATAAAGTTTGCATAAATTTATAAAAGGCTAATTCAACCATCCATGAAATTCCCAATCATTCAGATGCTAAACAGAACTGATGGGGGCTGAGGATATAGCTCAGTGGAATAAGCGCCTGCCTGGCAAGCGCAAGGTCCTGAGTTTGATCCCCAGTAATGAAAAAAAATAGAACTGATGATGCACGTTGCCTACCTTCATGGACACCGGAAAATGAATAAGATAGAGGTCCACATAGTCCAGCTGAAGCTTTTTCAGTGAACTTTTCAAGCTAGGTTGGACCAGCTCTGGTCGATGGAAGGTGCACCAAAGCTAGAAATGTTAAAGAACAAACAATTATAAATAAACACCTTATCTAAAGTTATTCATTTCATTTCCCAATAATTAAAACATTTTTCCACTAGCTAGAAACTGATGACCACAGAGAAAAATATTAACTTCTATCCTGAATTTCTCTACATCTCATCTAGTCATGTAAACTCTGTGAGATGTTCAGTTGGCACCAGCAAATATAATGACAAATAGAAGAGAAGCACTTCCAAGATAAAAATTTTATCAAGTAATAATAGTAATCATTGTCTGAGTTTGTGTTCCTTAGGAAACGCAAAATACTTTAATAGTCTAATTCTCCCATACATTCAAATAAATTGGGAAGAATTAGTACAAAACATTTTGAACTTTTAATGTGTGACACGTCTATAGAAGGCAGCTTAGTAATATTTCACACAAAAGGAGTAATCTGATACTCTTCTCTAGTGACACTCACCTCTAAGAAATGATAAGGTTACAGTTGATATTCAAAGTGTGAACCAAATATAAGATTTCCCCAATATTATAAAAGAAACTGTAGTTTGCTCAAGGTCTATCTGAAAACACAGCCCATGCTAAATCAAACTGCTTTGAATTGAAGCTCAGAAACAAAAAGTCCTTTACATTAGAGTTACAAGTGTGAAAACTCAAGAAGAAAGCCATCAGTACTGGATGTTATACATAAATATATATGAGTAAAAGATGGACCAATACATATTATTCATCAACCATTACTGATTAAATATTGCAAATATTATTTCAATGCATCACATTCCTTACATTGCACACCCCCACACCATATGCACGTTACCTTTGAAGTATAAAATATGTCTTCTCTCTTTACTGTGCCATCTGCAATCTTGCTGCGAATAGCAAGTCCCACCTCCTCCTCATTTTGGTACAAATAAGCAGAATCAATATGGCGGAACCCAGCATCTATAGCTAATTTAGTGGCCTCTGTAGCCATACTCTTGGGCACCTAGAGAGGTATTCAAAGGTAGGGTTTACAGATCCACATGACGTAGCATTTTAGGATAAGCAGACACTTCACAAAAGAACCTTTTCCTCATGTTTAGAATTAGATGTGCATTTTTCATGAACACATGTTGACTGGGTCTTTCCTTGTTCATAAGAAGTACAGCGTATTGCAAGGACCTCTTTGGTTCCTGAAAATTACTGGTTGATCATTTCTGGGAGATCTTCCGAAATATACTCACATTGAGTGTTTTTTGGAAGGACCCACAGGACTGCATCTATATTTATAGCAATAGTTAGTATGCATTCAGTGAGGTAGTAAAATTAATATCAGAAAAGGAACATGAGTTGAAGTATAGAAAAAATATTTTCCCCCAGTAAATTCAAAAATCACATTATATTCCTCCAAAACTGAGTAAAGAGGACATATGGGAATTTTGTTTACAAGAAAAGCTCTTTGGAAACATTTTCTAATCCATTCCCTGGGACATCGGTTACAGAGACTCCTCTGCTGGAACATTCTGATATTCTTATCTCAAAACTGATAGCAGAAATAAACATATGTTACTCTTTGTACAAACAGCTCAAAGATGGACCTTGTCTTTAACTGCTAGAATAGTGAGATCAAAGTTCTCAGAGGCCATCGAGGGGATAGCAGAGTGCTATTTTAAATCTTCCACAGTCATTCCATATGCATGACATAAGTAAATACTAGCAGTGAAGAGATCTGTAATCAAAAGGCATCGATTCATATACAAGGAGTTACCTACAATTATGTATTGCATTGAGTCATGTAAGTGTCAACCCTTAAAACTAAGGTAACTGTTTCAGGGAGACATAATTAGAGGAAAATCTAAAATCACAGGCTTTTCTAACACATTTCTAGAGACTTCTTATGCCAGTGATCAAATTAGGAACCTCTTATGCCAGTGTTACAAATTAGGATAATGATTTAGAGGAAATTATTTTTCCTAATGAAATTAAAATAAATAAGATACTGGGTCTCCTCGCTCTCTTTTGACACCCTCTTCCACCGATTTTCTTAGGCCCAGAGCTCTCAAATTTGTATCATGGCCAAGTAATATAAGAGAAAGTGCTCAAAATCATTAGCCATCACGCAGTTAGCATGAAGGGCAAGTTTTGTTTGCTACTTAGCTGGAAAACCAATTGATATACAAAGAAAATTCATTGGCCAGTGTAATTGGGAGACCAATGCCCTATCCATTAGGCAACCAGGCAGGTATAATTGGTAAGTAACAGCACAATCAGCCCCTGATGTAAAGCACTCTCTAGCCAAATTCCCTGTTCTGTTTAGCAAAGAGCTCTAACCTGTGTTACCTGAGAACCATCTGAGCCCCCATAATCATGCAGGAATGGGTTACTGGACACTCTGGTCTGCTCCCTTATCCTGTGTCTACTTTAGTCCCCAGCACTAAGCTCACTGCTGTTACCTCTTCTGGAGCATAGGTGCCCAATCCCAGAACAGGAATGAAGTGACCGTCATTCAGTTTCACACACTGCTGTTTGGAAATCATTGTTGCTGCACCTCTGACCGAACAGATTGTGTGTTTTCTTTGACTGCCAGAGTAGACTAACTAGGAAAAACGTCATAGTTCCACCCATAGGACTAATCAGTAGCCAATGGCATGCAGGAGGAGTGAGCAGTGACCTCCACGGGCGTGTGGGCGCGACCTGCAGGGCGCCGGCAGCAGGCGACCCCGGGTGCTCTTCCGGGGAGGCGCGGGAATGTGAACTTGCCTGCGGGGGGCTGGCGGCTGCCAAGTGCCAAGCAGCCCTAGCTTAGCGTGCCCGCCGCGCGGAGCACTCCGCCTGGCCCTGAGCTTGCCGCGGGCTGGATTCGGGCTAGCCGCTCTGCATTGTTTCGTGAAGAGCGCGCAGCAGTCACATAAATGCTCCCTTTCGCTTTCGGTCAGGCCTCCCCGTAATACCAGTGCTACACTCAGAAACGTCGATTTCCTGCAATTTTTTGCACTTGTAGCAGTAGAAAATGTCTGTTACGTGGTAAGTCGGTTGCCTCCTGTGTGGTCACTGTTAGTAGGGGGACAAAAGATGAGTGTAAAAAGGGCAAGGAGAAAGGCATCCCCATGTTGGTGAGCAAGTAAGATTGAGTTCAAGAAATAGCCTGAGGTTTGCTCTTGGATTTCCTGTAATCGTGATTTAAAAAAAAAAGCAAAACAACTTTAGACAACTTAAGTTGACCAATTTCATGAGTCCTGCATTACCCTGAGCCTGGAGCAGTTCCCAGAGCTCCCTCCCAGCATCTTGGCCAGAACCATACAGACTTTTGACCGGTGTTGAGTATGTTGTTGGAAAGGAAAACTGTGCCATTCTGACAACGATCAGTCCATCAGTGGAAAGCATGCTGTGTTAACAGCTAACGTTTCTGTAACTAACTTGTAAACAGATGAAATTTCAACTTTGACAATAAAAGATAATTCTAAGTATAGCACCTTTGTTAACGAGGAAAAAACTGCAGAATGGCCTTTCTGGAACTTTGAAGACAGGGGATAGAATTACCCTTGGAGTGTTTGAAAGTAAATTCAGAGTAGAATGTGAGCCTTTGGTTGCATGCTCCTCTTGTTTAGATGTCTCTGGGAAGCATGCTTTAAATCAAGCTGTATTGCAGCTTGGAGGACTGACAGTAAACAACTGGACAGAAGAATGTACTCGCCTTGTTATGGTATCAGTTAAAGTCACCATTAAAACAATATGTGCACTCATTTGTGGATGTCTAGTTGTAAAGCCAGAATATTTTACTGAATTTGTTAAAACAGTTCAGTACAAGCAACAGCCTCCACAAATCAAAAGGTTTTACCTATCTGTTGATGAAACAGCTATTGGAAGTGAAAATATTGATCTGTCAGGACAGGAAAGAAAACAAATCTTCAAAGGAAAAACATTTGTATTTTTAAATGTCAAACAGCATTAAAAAATTAGGTGCAGCAGTTGTTTTTGGAGGTGGAGAAACTAGGTTGATAACAGAAGAAAATGAAGAAGACAGTTTTTTTCAGCTCCTGCCAACTTGTGTTGTTGATAACAGAATAACAAATACACAGATCTGAATTCCTGACTCCCCCAAAAAATGGATTCACTCAATTATGGATGTCCTCCAAAGGCAAGGTCTTAGACCTGTTCTTTAAGCAGAAATTGGATTGGCAGTTATTTTCATAACTACAGAGAATTACTGTAATCCTCAAGGTCAGCTCCACATAGGATTAACGATAACTCCAAGGCCAAACCTTTCACAAGGCTGCTCAGTCAGTGAAAAACTAATGCCAAGTGCTCCTGTGAATGCTACAATATACTTGCTGATGCAGAATCGGACCTGGCATCTATGTGTATGTATTCCAGTGAAAAGCCAAAAGAAATTAAAATCCCCAGAATAGAGCGAAAATTCTGAACATTTTCACAAGAAATATCCAATATAAAAAAATCACCCCAAACAAGCTCCAATAATAACAAACTATCAAATACTCTAGTTAGGGCAAAAATCCAAAACTATCAGCTTTCACCAACTAATTTCCCCAGTGTAAGAAAAAGAGATCAGGCTTCTCAAGAGCAGCAGACAAATACCATTAAAAACTACTTTTAGCCACCTCCCCAAGAAAGGGAAAGGGATGAGGAAAACCAAGGAATGTCGTCATCCAAATCAGCAAGAGTAGAAATGTCTTGTTCTCTTCTACAGCAAACACAACCTGCTATAACCTCTCAATGGAAACACAAAGAGCAAAGTCTATCTCAGAATGAACCTAGAGACACAAAATCAGAAAACTTATTTTCAGATGATGGTGATTGAAAATCCAGTGTGAAATATTCTGCCAGTAAATCTGTTTCTACAGAAAATCTAAGATCAAAAAAAAAAAAAAGAAAAGAAACTGATTTGGCCTTAGAAGATGAACAGTTGGAGCAGTTGTTCAAGAACACAAGACCAGAATTAGAAATGGAAGTAAAAGTTGAAAAGTAAGAGAAAGATATTGATGTTAGAAAAAAGCCAAGGATGGGTATAGAAACAAACAACAACTCTAATGATGAAATAATACCAGAAAATGACAAGATAACTCAAGAAAGCGAAGTTGGGAAGACATGTGAGCTCAAGAAAGAATTCCTCTGGTCAACCAAAGAAATATCTACCAATGACAAACCTCAGGACAGCAGCGAGATGCTTCCATCAAAGGTGTTAATGACTGAATTTAGATCACTGGTGGTTAATAACTCCATTTACAGGAATCTATGCGAGGTAAATAATGATCATGGTCATTAGCTAAAGAATTTCAACAAATTCAGAAAGGCAAACTCCCACACATCATCGGAGGATCAGATGTAACAGCTTGTCATACTGGGAAGCATGCAGAATTAGAAGAATGGTTGAAACAGGAAATGGAGGTACGAAGGCAACATCCAAAAGAAGAGTAACTTCCTGGTGATCTGTTTAGGGATAACCCTACTGTAAAAAGGAGAAGATAACCGAGAACTTTATTTTATTTTATTTTTTTTTAACCGAGAACTTTAAAAGGAGCTTAAGAAAGCAAACTTCCCAACAAACATTTACTTCAGGCCTAGATAAATGAACACAGTGTATCAAAGAGATTTAAGTTTTTATGGCCTAAATTTGTTTAATAAAATGCACAAAACTCAAAAAAAAAAAAAAAGTGAGCAATGTGAAAGCAATATGCCACATATGAGAGATCTGGGACCAGAGCAGATGATTTAAATAAAAGATAATTGTTAAATAACATCATATTGTAACACAAAAATTATTAGTCTTTAATAACTTTTCTCTTAAGAATGTTCTATATTATTTTATATTGTTGCAATTGATTGAATACTTAATGACTAATGTGCTGAAATCTTTTTTTAATATATTTCTTTATTTTTAAAAAAATAAAAGCACAAAAACATATTAACAAACAGACACAAATTAGCATAAAAAATAGTACAATCAAAACTGATTTACAGACAAGGAGATATGGACTCAACAGTGGTTGTTGCTTTACCTACTGATATCTTCGAAGTGTATATATATGAACACAGATACAGACATGCAAAATTGGTCAGACAATTAATCCTCTCAACAACAGAAAAACACAAAAAACAAATATACCAAAGACAAAAAAAAAAAAACCAACAATAGTTGCTGCTTTGCATATTGATATCTTCAAAGTGTGTGTTCAGCATAACACATGCAGATATACGAGATTGATCAAATAACCCATCATCGATTATTGCTTAGCATTAAGTGATATAATACACTAGTAGAACCATGTTAGCCCTCCTGCATATATGTATATACATATATACATACATATATTTTTGTCTCTTTCTTTTCTCCTTTCCCTTGTCCTATCTGTTCTTTGTTTCTGAACAGATTTCCTTCATGTCTCTTAGTTTATATTCCCACCCTCAGGTTCTTACACCAGTGATACAATACATGTTGCCTGCACATGTACTGCTGATTTATTTCACTTATGAGTATAGGCTTCACTTTTGACAACTTGCCTACAAAGTCCCAAAAACTGTCTTTCTTTATAGCTGAATAATATTCCATTATATAAAAATGCCACAGTTTTTTAATCCAGTCTTTTGCAGATGTACACTTGGGTTGCTTCCACATTTTAGCTATTACAAATTGAGCTGCTATAAACATGGGTGCACATATATCACAGTGATATGATGTTTTCAGATCTTCTGGGAAAATACCCAGAAGGGGAATAGCTGGTTTCAATGGAACCTCTAGACCTAGTTTGCTGACAAATCTCCAAAAGGCTCTCCAGAGTGGTTGCACCAGTCTGCATTCCCACCAGCAGTGTAATAGAGTCCCTATTTCTCCACAGCCTTGCCAGCATTTGTTATTAGATGACTTTTTCATACTGGCCAGTCTTACTGGGGTGAGATGAAATCTCGATGTTCTTTTTATTTGCATTTCTCGAATGACTAAGGATGTGGAACATTTTCTCATATATTTATTTGCCATTTGTATTTCTTTATCTGAGAAGTGTGTATTCATCTCAGATGCCCATTTCTGGATTGGGTCTTTGAATTTGGACAGGTACATGTTTTTTAATTCTTTGTATGTTCTAGATAGAAGACCTTTGTCTGAGGGACAGCC
>PVLD010020600.1:0-33490 GCA_004027595.1 Dinomys branickii | reverse complement strand
TGCTTGTTACTGTGGGCTTTCACACCGTGTGTTGGTGTTACAGGGGCAGACCTCTAGGTGTAGCGGGAAGCATCTCCCAGGGCTGGAAGGAGCAGAGACTGGTGAAAGACGGCTCGTGTTCACATGAAGGAAGGAAAACATTTGGAAGAGTAGTGAGGCGATCCTCTGTGCCCTTAACAGCTGCATGAGTTCCTGCCAGGCCCGGAGACACAGTATCTTTCCTTTGAAGCATCTTGTGGCCCAGAGCCAATCATACACTGGCATTTGGCTCGCTGGAGAGGGTTAATGGAGTCCATCTCATGTAGCCTGTCACTTGTGCAGGACTTAATTGGCCTCTAGGACATCTGGTTAAGGTAGAGAAAGCAGAACCAGAACAGTGAGAGCAGAGTCATTAGAGAAGACGGGATATTTTGAGTAGAATAGTTGGTAAGTTGGATCTGGTTGTGATCAGCTTGTTGTAAACACCACTGTTCTTAGATCAGCCAGATAAGTTGAATCTGACTTCCATGGTGATAGGAAAGCTGACCCAGATTCTCCATAGTGCAGTAGCACAGCATGTAAAGCAAGTATTTAAAAAAAAATTTTTTTATTTAAACAAATTTTAAAAATGCTAAGTTGCCAATGCAAGAGTCGTTATTAAAACCTGACAGTTAAGATATTTTTTCCTGTGTTAGGGATGGAACCAGGTCCTGTAGTGCTAGACAAGCACTCTACCACTGAGCCACATCCCCAGCCCAACAGTTAAGATATCCCTAAAGTTCAAAGAGCCTGAAAAGCACATCTTCAGTCTGCTGGGTCATTAATCCATACTTCAGATTTTCTGGACATTCTTCCAGGACTCAAATTGTGAGGATGATTTTTGGCCATAGCCTCTGTTTTTAGGTGTCTTGGGTCACTTTCACAAGCCAGCACTTTTGGAGTAATAGTCTTAAGAACAAATGAAGAATGATGCATGTTCTCTACATTCTGGACATCAAGGTTAGGACTGTAATTGGCAGCACTAGGAAGTTTTTCACTTGGTTCCAAAACTGAACAAGTAAGTTTTGGAAGATTAACTGGCTCACTGTCTGCAGTTCTCTTGACAGCCTCCTGTTCCTTGAGCCTTTTGACTGGAGCTTTTTTTTTACTACATTTAGTTACGTATGGAGATTATTACTTGTTGATAGGAGAGACTGATACATCATTAAAAAATGCCTTAGATCGTGTACAGTGGACCCTTGACTTAGAAACTCAGTGCGTTTCCACAGGCTGTAACTCATGTTGTTGATTGAAGGCTCAGGCTCCACTACACGCCTGCAGTCTATCCTGTGCACAGGGAGAGCTCAGTGTCCTTGGGACACTGGTCCAGGATTTCTCTATTAACCCCATACAGGAAAGGAGGTTGTGTTGTTCCTTCCAGAACTCTGTAAGGGTTAAATCTTTGGTGGAGACCATTTGGAAGCAGAAACGGCCGGTATTCAGGTCATAACTCAACACTGGTCATAAAATGCTGGTCATAATGCAAATTGTCTCTGTGTCAGGTAGGTCATAACTCGAGGGTCCACTGTATTTTAGAATACCTTTATAAGTCACTGAGCCTTCAGAGTAAAGACACTTTAATCTTAGTAAATTGGAATTGGCTTTTACTATTTAGTTTCTATAAAACTTACTTTGTGGCAATTTTGTGTATGTTATTTAAAAAGCAGAACTTTTAGTACTGAGTTCTGTTTTATTGTTCTTTTTACAGTGCTGGGGTCTGAACCTAGGGCCTCAGGTAAGTGCTGTATCACTGAGCTACATCCCTGCACAGGTTTTATTTTTACCTCATTCCTGGAATACAGTTAATTAAAATTACAATGTAAGAATCCTGTTTTGGTGTTACAAAAGAAAACTATAAGTACTGACATAAAATTCAGTGTTAAGAGTATGTTTGAGTTACGTGAAAGCTGATAGGTGTATTTTCATGCCAGTCTAAGGGTTGGAAGGAGTACTTTTTACTTGGCCATAAAGTATTTTTAACATTCATTATAATGTTGTATGACATACTGGGTGTGGTGGTGAATGCTTGTAATCTCAGCGCTTGGGAGGCTGTGGCAGGAGGATTGCTGTGAGTTTGAGGCCAGTTTGGGCTGCATAAGTAAGTTCAAGGTCAGCCTGCACTACACATAATGAGACTCTGTCTCAATAACAAATTTATGACCTAGGATAAAAAATAATGGTTAAGCCTCAAAGCCCAAGATACACTTTTCAAATTTCATCAAGGCATTTGTCTTACTGATAGTTTTTCTCCTCTTCATTACAGGTTATAAATCTGTATTACTTAAGTGTATGAAATAATAAAGGAAATCATGATTTAATCCAGTACTTTCAGTGTTCTGGCTGCAAAGATTTAATTCCCTTAAAAAAAAAAAACACATTTAACTTTAAAGCACGTTCCAAATCCTTATTTGTTTCTACACCACATATGGGCCAGTTACTTTCTATTGCTGGATAACATAGTTATCCAAGATTCTACTCAACAGAATTAGTAGAGGAAGGTGGAATAAGACTTGAATCCTCATAGGCTAGATGTAGTGACATTTGCCTATAATTCTAGCACTCAGGAGGCTGAGGCAGGAGCATCCCCATGATTTTGAGGCCAGCCTGGGCTACATAAATGAGTTCAAGGCCAGCCTACACTACATAGTGAGACCCTGGCTCAAAAAAACAAAAACCAAAAACTCCTCTGAAATCTTTTCTAGGTTCAAATGGACTTCTAGAAGGTTTCAAAACTACAGATGAAGGCTGAGAAAAGGTCACAGAATGTAACCTGGGTTCCTGGTAAGAGATTGAAGGAAAATTAAGGTTTTAATGCATTTAAAATGGCTTTAATTTTATAAGTAAGGGAAAGATTAAAAAAAATTAACTGGGCCTGGATTCAAAGGAGAAAAGATGTACTAAGAAATGACCACTATATACAGTGGGTTACTTTAGGACCTGCTGTTGGACAGGGAGGCATCCTGATCCTATAAAGAGACCCATTAGGATGGGCTAAGAAAAGCCATATTTAGTGATATTTCTAAATTGTAGAAAGTACCAGTTGTACTTCCTTTCTCTCATCCCTAAACTTTTAATTTTTTTTTTTTTTTTTTTTTTTTGCGGTACTGGGGATCAAACTCAGGACCCTGCACTTGCTAGGCGGGCACTTATTCCACTGAACTATATCCCCAGCCCGCATCCCTAAACTTTGACAAAGACTTGTAAGAACGGAGTTTATGTAGTATGATATGTAAAATCAGAATCAAATCCTTTTTTTTTTTTGAGACAGGGTCTTGCTATGCAGTTCAGGCTGGCCTTGAGTTCACTTTGTAGCCCAGGCTGGTCTCAAACCTGCAACAGTCCTCCTGCCTCAGTCTCATGAGTGCTGGTATTACAGGCATGTGCTACCATGCCCAGCCAGTATCAAATCCTATTGGTACAAAAGTAACTATTCAGACAAAATCAGGGAATTACTAATGTACAATATCACATTAAGAGTAATATTTTATCCTACGTTAAGTAAAGCATCCAGTGAACAGACTGCTTCAGCAAGTGATTTTCATTCGGCCCATTGCTGAACAAAAGCACTATGGGACGCTGCTTTGCTCGAGACCCAGAACAGGATGAGTCAGCTAAGGGATCTGTTGTGACGCAGCGCCTACCTCACAGTGTCACGGTGGAGCCCAAGCTTTAGCCTAGAAGCCTCATCCCTTGTTCTGCTTGCTTTAAATGATGTGAGTTTGAATACTGTGATTCAAAGACTGCATGTATTAAGAAGGCAGAACTTGGGTCCTAAAGTTGAGTAAGTTTTGAAGTAGTACCTCCTAGCCTGCCCAGCCTGTATCTGGTAACGAAAATTGGATATAGATGTTTTTATTCTTCTAAACACTTAAGAACTTACAGTTAGGAAAAACAAACTAAAGTTTCTAAGATTAAAAAGCAAGACTTCTCTAGAGAAGCATGCTTGGTTATATATAATGGTGATTTCCATGATAAGGAGACCTACACTGCTCTACTGATTCTTGAGGCTACACACACCCAGTAACAGCAGTAACAGACAGTGCTAAAACAGGTGTCAAGAGTAAGCCATAAAAACAGTAGCTAATTGTAAATGGCATATCAGACTTAGATGCTTCTAGAGTTAATGTTTCAAACTGTGCAGTGAACCAGACAATGTTAATATCACATCAGGGTACTTTGTGAAATTACAAAATAGTCTTCTCTCTCAAAAGGATACACACTATGAAGTACTGTAGTCATTACAGACAGTTTATTGAAATCAGTGTTTTGAGAAAATTGTGACATCAGGTTATATTTAGCGTTAGGCACTTTTACAATTTTTGAGCTGAGACTAAAGACAATTATAATGACCACTGTATTTTAGAATTGCATCAAATTATACAAAATAAAGTGACTATATATATATATATATATATATATATATATATCTTGAATAACCTTTTCTAAAAGTAGCAAATGTTACATAGATTCTATACAAAGATAGGTAAATGCCTACATTGGAGCTATTGAGCAAGAATGGAAAACAAACAGGACATTTGTTTTTGTTGGACTTTGATTTTGAAAACACATGGAGACATACCATGTTTCCAAGATTAAATGACACAGGCTATTAAAGTCTTTCTGAGGTACTTTAGAAGCCCTTTTGTCTCACCTTAGGTTCAGTACATTTCAGAATGCTGACTTGCACAGTGGTTTCAAAGAAAAATTTCCATGGGCATTCTAAAATGTTAAAATTCTAGAGTAACTATCCACTATATGATTAGGGAGCTGGTTTATTCTTAGGTTACAAATAAAAATGTAATTAAATGTTTTCATGTTTACTATAATCTTTTTCTTTATTTTAGAATTGAAGTATTTTCTTATTCAGACTTCCACTGCCTAAGAGATTAGAATAGACATTTTAGTGACTAAATGAAAATGGTCCACATCTACTGGACAGAACACAAATTATTTCCAAAAGGTACTGTTTTTAAAGACTCCTGTCTCGTATCCCTCCCTCCACCCCACTTCCCAAGAGCATTTGCCTCCTTATAGTTGATCATTTGTTAGTAGTCAGAGATTTGATCTGTTAATTACATGTGGGAATTTATCAGTTGCTTGCTTGATGCTTTTTACAAAGCAACAGAACATCTGTTAAAACTGCAAAGACCCATTTGTTAAAAGCTGAGAACATGTCTCTCGCCTGAGCTCCCCAGTCCAGACACCTGGCACTGGTGCCACATGGCTTGCTAATGAGGCATGCTACCATGACACTGGCTGTTCTGATTCATGTCTACTTCCTCACTGTGGTTTTACGCATGCATGCATACACGCATGCTCGTGTGTATGATAAAGCTCTCACAGCCAGGCATTTCTATGAATGGACTTCACTATAGATAACCACAAAGCCTAAAGCTTCAGACGATCCAGACTATATTCAAATGGATGTAACAGAACAGAATGATGATACATTGTCTGACAAATAGTATGAAATATTTAAGGATGAACTTAGAAATATTTTTATCTAAAATGTGTCATGAGCAAAAGTTCGTTAAACACCACAGGCCCCCCCAATAGAGAATATACTTTACTGAGCTAACTCTCAGCTATGACAGACCCAGTCTTCTCAAATACAAGTCTGCTCAAGAGTAATAGGAAATATCTGAATTTCATTACCTATGGTTGTAGCCAAGACATTCTTTATAGGGGAAACACGATAGCGCTTTTAAAATAATGTACAAAAAAAATTGTGTTAACATAGCCTTCCTAATTCCACTGATCTTTAGGATTTAGTCACAAAAAGTAATTCTCTGTCACCTTTCAGATTTATCTCAAAATACATATAACATGTAAAGCAAAATTAATTGAGGATTAAAAGGCTATCGTCCTCCATGTTCAAGCAAAAGTGGCTTGGTTCTCTTTCATACTTGTACTTCCAAAATGCTTCTGCTATTACTATTAGGAACCACTGTGGAAAAACTTGGAGGTTTAAGATCAGTGGGTTCTGAGATGGAAGAAGGAAGAAGCTGTACAAACCACAGTGGTATTCAGAAGTATGAATGAGATGCACTTAAGCTGGATTAATTAAGCCAAAATATCTTTCCCCATATAGTCTGGAGTTTATCATGTTACATTATACTGTGGAAAATTCTACCAAATGGGATTAAATCTTCTGGGTTAATGGACATGGTTTGTAATCATTTTTTAGGGAAGTCAGACAGGGTAAGATACTTTTTCTCTCTTGCTTTTGAGAAACTGTCATATAGCTCAATATCAGCATTTTTTTCCCTAAGAGACCTTGTGAATTCAAACATTATTTATAATATGGTTAGAAGTGGGCAAAGCTCTTACAAAATTAAGTATTCCTAATTGCATTTTAGCTTAATGCTTTACTTGAAAGGGAAAACAGAAATGAGTACGTAATAACTATCCTTAAGGTGTATCATGTTTAGCAAAGAAGGTTAACTGAATTAGGAGGATGGGAAGAGTCGATAGGGATGGGGAAGTGATTAAAGTATGTTGTATGCATGTATGAATCTGAAAAAATGAAACTAATCTGCATAACCCATATCCACTAATGAAATGTACCAAAAAGTTGTTTTCTTGAAAAATTTGGAGAAATCCTTTCGCAACTGAAAACAGAGATCCCTCAGAATGCTGTTAGCCAGAAAAGGGGAAATCCAGAATAAAGGGAGGCCTTTCTGAATGTCAGCACACTTAGTTTTTTTGTTTTTTTAACTGATCCAAACTAGAGTGAGGTACCTGGAGAACAAGGTGGAAAGATGATGGGTGAGTAAATTGTCCCCAGGCTAAAAGAGCCTACTAGTAGGCGTAAGGGCTCATGGAACAGTTATATGGTTTTATTTCTATTTTGAAATTTCCAATGGGAAAATGCTTTTCAAAGCACCAAAACCCATCAGTGACAAGGATGTGAAGGGAATGCCATAAAACTTGTCAGTGTAACTCATGGGAGAAAATGCTAAGAAATTTGGGAAACTTACTTTGAAGCCTGTATATTTCAGGAAAGAAACTTGACTCTCTTTATACAACAAAATAATACACAAACTACCAACTCCTAAAATTTCCCTATTAGAGATACATTTTATCATCACTATTTCACAAAGAAGAAATGGAGAAGAAACAATCTAAAATCCCCCAAATTTTCTCTGATGAGCAACCACCAATAAATAAAAGCTGATGTGAGAAAACTAGCAGGGGAGGGACGGAGGGGCTTTAGTCTCTATACCCTGCTTTCCAAAGAGAAGAAGCACACCAAGAAGATATTTATGACCAATAACATCTTTATGGAAATACTAAATGACAGTCTATAGGTACACACCTTGATAGAAATGCAAACCTGGGGTTGACATACTAGCTTCACTCAGAAAATTATCAGCAAAACATCAAATCATCAAGTTTTGGGTTCTGTTAACTAAGAAATACATTATCAGTGAGGAAAACAGACAAATCAACAGATGGAAAATTTATAAATTAGATGTTTTCAAAAAAGATGTAAATATGGTATCATTCACCAGTGATACCTTAAATGTCTTATCCAGTCTGTTATTGTGTACTTTTTAAAATTATAATCAGGCTTGGCATTACATTAATTGATACTATTTTAAGCGGCATGCCTAAAAAGAATGATCAAATTGGAAATCCATAATTTATTAGTTTACTAGTTTGAAATTTTGTGTACTAAGTAAAAGCTTTTCAAAATTACTGATTAAAGATATACTACAAAATAGAAAAAATAAAATGGGCTACACTTCTTACATGTAAGAAAAATTTTGTTATCTGTTTTTAGAAGTATGTTTGTACTATCAAACTAGGCCATGAAGAAAGATAGATGATATCACCCATACATTCAGATTGTTAATAAATTCTAGTTCTATAAGCATCTCAAAATTTAAATTCTAAAAGTACATGTATAAATTATACGTATATGTGTATATATAATGCATATAGGCTACATATATAATTATATATGTGTATATATACACATAAATGTGTGTGAATGCATATAATCTATATAACTCCGTGGAAGAAACACACTTCGGTATCAATTATTATAAAAAATCCTTGCCCAATAATACATCACTTTTATTAACAGTCCAGGATTTGTTTAGCATCATGTTGAATATTTAAACAGTAAAGCAATCAACTTTTTTATTCTCAAGGATAGTGCTTTTAAAAGATGATCTCTAACATCTGTGGTTTCGTTTGGGACTTAGTCTATATTTCTATAAATGAGAATAATTAATACACATGGGGTTCTCGTAGTCTAGTATACATCCACAGGTTCCTACCATTCTCGTGAAACCATTGGACTGGTAGATGTACTCATGGTTTCAAAGGAAAATACCCTGACACACTTGGAAAAACTCTGGGATCTATGTCCTGTTTCTGCCAGTGTTGCTGCTTAGTAGGGAATATATCTGCAGTTGGGACAGAAGAGGGAGGAGAGATTAAAGTAATGCCAGTTGTGGGCTTCACCTCTCTTCAAAGTTAGGAAGTTAGTGGAAGAACTGCAAATGAATATAAAAAGGTATTTCTGCTACTGCTACAGAAACTTTAGTTATTAAAAGCTCTTCTGGTTGCTCCTACATCTTTTTAACAATAGTTCCCCTGCCATTTTCCAATTTTATAATGTGAATTGGCTTTAGAATCAGAACCTAACCTTTTCCTTTGATGTGGGAAATAATTTTGCACTTTATAAAAACAATTGTATTTTTAACAGTTAGTCACATATATAACTGAGTATAATGGTAAAAAATAAGGAAAGGTTGAACGACGAAAGCATTCTAGGCACTCTAATACAGTGGAATATGAGTGTTATGGGATCATGTCAAAGGGGAGCCCCTTTATCAAAATTCCACGAGGTAGCTCTATATTATATAAAATTGGTACCAAATGTATGATGCTGCAGGTCATGGTATTATTACTAGCATTAGAGAAAAATTTAATACAGTCAAGTTAATCACATGAAAAAAATATATTGATTGTGTCTGTGGTATTTCTACTATTTGGAAGATGTTATAATAAGTATAAATACTATTTAAATTCTAATAACTATAACAGAAACAAAAGTAAGGAGTAGCAGTAACAAAAGAAAATAAAAGCACATTAAATGACAAAGTAGCAAAGCAATAACAGCAAATCATGAAGGCTAAAATATACTATGCTGTAAAAGGTATAGAAATGTTAAAAATTCTATTAGAATTGAAATGATTCTTACCCTATATATTAAAATAAAAAAGAATATGAAACAGTCTCTAAAAGCCTGAGAAGAACACAAAACAGAGGAAATGAAAGATACCTCACTATTCCCAATGTGGTTGTTATTTAGGAATGGATAAAACGTACAAAACGTCACTACAGTTAGATTAATACATAAAAAAATCAACATGCACATCTACCTAAATAATTTTTGTAAAACAGCTGAAAACACAAACTTCATAAAATTTAGACAGCTTACAGTGGAATAAATATGCTGAGACACTGACTAATACTAAATTTCACAACAGGCAGCTTCTAGCCAGTTCCTTGGAGCAGGATCTTGGTCACTCAGGGATCACTGGACAAGAAATCAGTTGAGTTGGATTGGAGCCACTCATTTGTCTTAATAATGAATGCTCCACATGGTCTGTTAAGTAAAGAGAAAATACAGGTTAAAAACAGAACAGTAAAAGGAGTAAGAGATAGGCATACAACATTAGTCACCATTTACTAAATATTTGCAGAACATGTGGTACTAATTTATAGTGCTGTGAAGTGGGACGCTAGCAGAGAGGAGGGGTCCAGAATGCAAGAAAGGCTTGCTTTCTGATTTCTGAGAGCTTAAACTCTATTAGACAATATCTAATGTCCCAGCATTGTGTTCAGTATATAAAAGGAGGAATACATCCACATGAATTACAAGTAACTTACATTTTCTTCTATTAGGTGGGTTTTAAAAACTTATTTCTAAAAGGGGAATAAAGCAAATATATTGTGTCTATAGGTTACTTAGAAATTTGTCTAAAACCCAAAAAGATCTTTCGAGTTGGCTTCCAGAGAGGCATAGGTACTCACGTTGTGTAATTTAGAGGGATTTCATACACCTGTGCCATCCCGGGACGTTTCTGTAATTGTTGACTAGTTGGGTGCTGACCTGGACATCTAGCTCAGGCAAGACCCCTGATAAGATGTACCCAATGAATCATTAAAAGACAATAACAAATGGTGGCTTTAAGTTACAATTAAGTATAAAAGAGACTACATAGTATCAAGAGGTCAGAAATACCATTGGTACTGTTTGAGTTTTGGAAGAGTTAAATGGAGAAACTAAGTGGTAAGGATTCTGAAAAGAAAGTGTAAGAAACTGTACATAAGAACTTATGTTTGAGAAGGTTGTGTCCATCACAGAGGGTGTTTTAGGATTAAGTTAGGAAGCAAATTAAGGCACTGACATCAAATTCAAGCACTATGAATATGTAAGTGAAAACTGGAAAACTGGTGGGCAAAGAGAATTGTGCATATTAGTAGTTGTTAAAGGGGAAGAAATATATTTCTGATGGTAATGCTGAAAGTTTAAACTGAATTGAAGGAAAAGGAGCCACATCATAGGATTAATGAAACTGGAGGACAAGCAAGCTGATAGAATTGAGAGAATCTAAAGGATAACTAGCAGAAGACCGTAGGGACTTGAACAACCCTTGGGATAAGAAGTCATTGGATTGTGGCAATGTTCTTAAGAGGGGTACAACTGTCCTACCTTATCTGTAGTTTTATGCTTCATACTTTCAGTTACATAGGGTTAAGTGGAAAATTCCAGAAATACGTAATTCCTAAGTGTAATTTAACCAGCATAATGTAGATTGTTTGCTGTTCTGAGCAGTGGGATGAAATCATGCAGTGTCTTGCTGCATCGTGTCCTGGTGGTAAATCCTGCCTTTCTTTACTCAGCACATCTGTGCTGTATATGGTTTCTGCCCATTAGTTGTTTAGTGGCTGTTATGGTTATCAATGACAATTGAAGTGCTTGTACATATGTAGGGTTTGGAACTATTGGAGGTCTTATGCATCTTACGGGGGTCTTGGAATGTATTCTCCATGAATAAGAGGGAGGGGACTACTGTACTTAGAATAAACTGCAATTACAGATGGAAGAATAATTCATGTGGAATAAAAAGATATGGCCATATGCCATGCTCATGCAATTCAGAAATACATCAGGTCTGAGAGGTATGGGTCTAGATAAAATCTTCTGCATGTGTGTAGCCAGTTTTTCCAACACCATTTATTAAACAGGCCATCTTTCCTTCAGTGTACATTTTTGCAGCTTTATTTATAACTTCAAGGTCTGCAATTGTGATGCCTTCTGCTTTGATCTTGTTACCTTAGATTTCATTTGCTATCTGAGACTCGATTCCGTATGAATTTTAGGATTGTCTTATCCAGTTCTGCAAAGAACGCTGTTGATATTTTGATTAGGACTGCATTAAACCTGTACATCAATTTTGCAAGTATGGCCATATGGACTGTATTGGTTCTGCCTATTCAGGATTAGGGGATATCTTTACATCATTTTCTGGTATCCTCCTAGATCTTTAGTTTTTATTGACTGAAGAGGAGTTAGGTTAATTCCTAAATATTTAAATTTTTCTTGATGCCATTATGAATGGTATTTTTTCCTAATTTCATTCTCAATGGGTTCATTATTAGTGCACAGGAGCACTACTGATTTTTGTGTGCTTTGTATCATGCTATATTACTGAATTTGGTTATCAATACTAACAGTCTTTGGGTGGACTTTTCTGGGTCTTTTATGTAGAGAATCATGCTATCTACAAATGATAATTTGACTTCTTTCTTTCCTATGCATATTTCTTTTGTTTTTTCTTGCTTAATTGTTCTTGCTAATGTTCCAGTACAATGTTGAACAGAAGTGATAGTGGACATCCTTATTTGCTTCCTGATTTTAGAGAGAAAACTTTTATCATCATGAAAGGACGTTGGATATTGTCAAAGGATTTTCCTGCGTCTGTTAAAAGTGATCATTGTTCTTCTGAAACTCATAGTTTCCATGTATTTGCATAATTGCTGTTTTGTTGCTGAATTCTAGTTTCATTGTGCAATGATCTGATAATACACAATTCTTTTACATTTACTTAAGCTTGCTTTGTTGACTGGTATATCATTTATTTTGGAGAAAGTTCTGTGTGGTGCTAAGAAGAACATATTTTGTTGAGTGGAACCTTCTGTAGATATCAAGTTCATTTCCCCAAAAGTTATATTCAACTCTGATACTTTATGTGTAGTTGATCTATTTGTGATAGTGGGGTATTGTGGTCCCCCCACTATAATTGTGCTTATCTCCTCTTTTATGTCCAGTAGTATTAATTTTATGGAGTTGGTGCATCATTTTATGGTATATACATGTTCATAGTTGTTATTTTTCCCTGTTGGATTATTCCCTTGACCTACATATAGTGACCTTCTTTGCCTCTTACAATCACAGTTTTGGCTTGAAGTCCACATTGTCTGAATACAGGATAGGCTACACCTTTTTTATAGGTTCCTATTAAATGGAATATTGTTTTTCATCCTTTGACTTTAGTCTATGACTTCTTTTGGGTTGAATGCGTCTCTTTTGTACAGAACACTATTAGATTTTGTTTACTGATCTTTTCTGCCCATTTTTGTCTTTGATTGGGGAATTAAGACCATTCACATAGAGAGTTATTACTGATAGGTTGTGACTTATTCCTCTCATTGCCTTATTTTCCTGTTGCTAGTTCCATCTCTCCCTTCTACCTAACTGCTCACCCTACCTCATGTATTTATTTTGTTAGACTTTTTGTCATTGTTACTGTCACTGTCTTTTTCTAGAAGACTTCAGAAGTTCTTGGAGTGCTGATTTAGTGCTCATGAATTTCTTAATCATGAAAATGTCTAATTTCTCTTTTAGTTCTGAAAAGATAGTTTTGTGGGCTGTATCAGCCTGGGTTGGAAATTGTTTTCTTTTGGGGCTTGAAACACTTCACTCCAAGCTCTCCTGGCCTTTGATGTTTGTGTTGAGAAGTCTCTTATAATTTTAATAGGTTTACCTTTATATATGTCATTGTTTTTCTTTTTTCTTTTAAAGATAAAAGAATATAATCTCAAATAACACAAAAGCAATAAGGAAATACACAAATTATGAGGAAAATAGTAGGGGATTGACAGTGAATGCTATTTTACATAATATCTTCATATTTGTTAGTTAACTCAAAAACAATGAAGGAAATACACAATTATACAGAAGATAGGGGATTAATGTTATCTTCACATTTCTCAGTTAAAAATCAGTGTATTGCATAAACAATAAACAGAATTATAGAACAGATATTGGGGAATTATAAATGGATGCTGTATTACAAAATGACGTCTTGACTATTGTTACTGTTATACAAATGATGGCACATTCGATTAATCATACAGTTTTCTCCACCCTCATCTCCATTGTTCTCCCACCCAATCAATCATCTTCCCTCTGATAGTAACTGTACTTTTTGGTTTATTTACTCCCTCAGGCTCTCACATTGGGAAGGCACATGGCTGCTTTAAATTACACTGTAACAAACATGGGTGTACTCAAATTACTACGGCACTAGGTGGAAAAGCACCCATCCTCAAAGACGGTACATAGGCAGGGAACCAAATACACTTATGGTCATACCCGATTGATAAGCCCTTAAGGCCCTTGGGGGTCCAGTCCAGTCCACAGGTTCACACCATGGACTGCTGGGTCCCACCTCAGTGAGGCACTCCCTGGGATCTGGACTAGTTCATGGGGTTGCCCCCACAGACTGCCGGGCTCTGCCCCAATGAGGAGCTTCAGGGGGCCCAGTCAAGTCCTCGGGGGTGACCATGAGGACTGCTGGGCTCTGCTCCACCCTGCCCCTATGAGGTGCTCCATCACAAGTTGAGACCACAGGGTCGCCCCCGCAGACCTCTGGCCTCCAACTCAAGGCAGCGCTCCCGGGGGCCTGGTCTAATCAATCTCCAGTGCTGCCGCTCCCTGTCCCTTACAGCTGGGCATTGGGCGCACTTACGATGCTGGGCACTAGTGGTGTGAGGTCTCTCCCACCCATGCTCAAGAAGTAGTTCAGGGTGTGTGCTAAGTTTAGTTCCAGGAGAGAATTGAAGGATTTTCTCGAGTCTTCTGTGTAGAATATGTTGTCTCTTGGACTCCAGCATTGCTGCTTTTCGTGTAATTTGTTGCTATGGGTTCATACAAGGTTCATACATGCAGGCAGTATGAAGTCCCTCTTGGTGCTCATATTAGTAGTTTAGGGTGAGTTCTGAAGCCTGTGGACTCATCCTGTTTCTGTTGGGAACACATCGAGTGCGCAGGCCACCAAGACTCAAGGTGCTCACAGAGGGAGTTCAGGGTGGGAGCTGAAGCCCAGTAACTCAGCTCATGCTTCCTGCTTGGTGTTGGAGTGAGAAGGGCATGGGGCCATGTGATCCACCTCCATCTGCAGCTCTCTCTTACCGTTGTGCTCCAATTCCCGTTTGTTTTTTGGCTGGACCCCTGGGAATTGCTGTGGCCCTGGGGTAGCTGCCACTGCTTTCTGCTGGTAGTTGCTCACACAGTGGAGAGGTAGGAGGCCACAGCCTCAGGGCAGGTATAGAGCTGGGTGTGATGGGCTGTGTACTGTTTGCTTTGACTCCACCTTGCCTCAGGGTGCTGATTAGAAAGGTCGCTGCAGAGTGGGCATGCTGTTTTATTGGCAGTTGTAAATTTTCATCCTCATACTGTGTTTGACAACACCTCCTGACTGCTGCTGCCACTTTTCTGGGCTGTGCCTTCTCCAGTCTGGCTTTGGCCCAGCTCACGGAACTCCACTCTCCCCTGGCTGAGTCGGGAGGCTCCCAAGTGCATGGGCCTCCAAAGCTGAAGCTTTGAGTGCTGGAATGAGGGAGCGGGCTGAGGGTGTGTTTGGAGCAGTGACTCCCTCCTTCTCTGCGTCCTCTTCCTCCAACTGCGCCATGGCAGCCCTCCGAGCCTTTCCTCTAGGAGAGGTCTTGTTTGCTCTTTCTGAAGGCTTCAATTCTCATTTCAGATCCTTCCTGGGCCCACTTCTCTCCCTCTTGTCTCTCTCATGTTGCTATATTCCAGTGTCTGGGTGGCGATCCTCTGGGAGGATGTTTCTCTGCTGCTTACCTGATTGCCATCTTCCTGGAAGTCCCACTGTTTTTCTTTAACCACTTTTAAGATTCTGTTCTTGTGTAAAAGACTTTTGGAATTTTGACAGTGATACAATGTGGAGAATGCCTTTTCTGATTCTATGCCTCACTTATTTGTATATTAAATTCTTTTTCCTTATTTGGAAAGTATTCCACTATTTTCAGTGAACAGATTTTTATTTGTGGTGTCTTCTAATTTTCACTAATTCCAATTAATCTTAAATTAGTTCCTCTCAATACATGGACCAGAGCTATATCCTCTAGTTCTGATACACTGCCCTCACATTGGTTACTTCTGCTGCCCATACTTTTTGACATAAGTTTTAATCTCCTGAATTTCTGTTTGAAGCCATTTTATGGACTTTTAATTAAAATCACTGATTGTTTTATTTGGCCCAGTATCTTATTACTTATATCTTCTGTGAGGTTTCCAAATGCCTTATTGATCTGTTTTGTTATCTCCCTTGGTATCATTTCAAATAATTTGGGTTATATGGCTTTTGGTCTCCTCTACTTTAATGCCCTATGGATCTGGGGAATTAAAGAGTTTTTGGAAGCATTCTGTTGACTTGTCTTCTCATGCTTCTATTTTTTTGGTTTTGAGGATTGTGGGTTGATTGTAGCAGTAAGCTTTTTTTTTTAGTATGGAGACTTCTTTAGTTAATGTCTACTTTTTAGCAGTGTCCTCTGAACTACTGGCCTGTACCTCTGTCCCAGGATCAAGCCACGTACATATATTTGGGATAGGAGGTTGCAGTATATTGGGCCTAGTACTCAGTTTTCCTGGAATAGACCACAAACAATATTGTTAATATCCCTAAGGCAAACCAGATACTGACATCCCAAACCAGATACTGACAAGCCAATTAATAGCAACAGCTATGTCATCTTTGCTATAGGAATAAGATCAGCATAGGACCACTGTCAGTACTCAGTTTGTGTTTGATGCTACAGTTGATAGAATAAATTATATAAAAGATTTCTATAGTCTTAAACTAGAAGAAATAAATTTTAAATTAAGAATGCTTAAGATGCCCCTAATCTATACTACTCACAATTCTATTATATTATTTGAATTATTCAATCAGTATTATTTTCAAGTATTTGTGATTCTTTTTCGCTTGCTGAAAAATACTTAGTAGCCATCCAATATGCCATAGCAATATCAACTATTTCTACAGATGTATAATTGGAGAAAATGTTATCATCAGAGGAAGACTGTTTAAAAGATTTTGTAACAATGCTAAAATATGAAGTGTTTATAAATAAGGTTTAGTAAAAATCAGGACTGAAATGAGCCCAAAATTGTAGTTTTGTGTTTACACTGTGGTGGTAGAGAGTGAAGATAATAAAAGTGTAGACACAATAGTGTGTATTAAAAGTGTAGACACAACAGTGAATGTAGCCAGGTGCTGGCATATGCCTGCAATCCCAGCACTCGAAGGCTGAGGCAGGAGGATCATTGTGAGTTTGAGACCAGCCTGGGCTACAAAGTGAGCTCAAGGCCAGCCTGAACTGCATAGTAAGACCTGGTCTCAAAAAGACAAAAAACAAAACAAAACTATACTGCAAAAAAAAAAAAAAAAAAAAAAAAAAAAAAGCCAAACAGTGAGTGTAGATTGGGTGAGGAGAGTCTCTTTGGTGTAGACTGGGTTGGTACTGAGTTCAACACATGTGATGGGTCAGAAGTATGAATATCAGTGTAAAAAAGCTCATCTCTGTCATTTTATTGCAAAGAGTACACTTCCTTTCCTTGTCACACTACAATGCACATGAAAATTACGTTGCCATCTCAGTGTTAATCTTCTGTTCCTTAGTAGAGATAAAGTCCATTTCCCAACAGTGATGATACGAAGATTTCACTAAGAAACTTCGTTAATAAAGGGATAGGAGGGTATTCTTGTTATACTGTAGACAGCCAAATTATATACACACACAGACACCTAACTACAGTAATTCATCGTTCTTTGCCCTGAACCTGATTTAGGGAGCATGAACACATTCGTAATCAGAAAGAGCAGCTCATTAACTGTTTTCATCTCCTGATAAATGTTGTGACATAAACACATATTCAGAATCTGAGCATATAAAGTATATATGTACAATAGGAAAATGCATAGAGACTGAAAGTAGACTAAAGGTTATCAGGGACTGGAGGAGTGGTGAAGAGAGATGATTTACAGCTTAATGATAACAGTATCTGTTTGGGTGATGGAAAGGTTTGGAAATGGTGATTATCTGTATATCACTGTGAATGTAATTAATACCACTGAATTGTATACTTACAATGGTTAAAATAGTAAACCTTAAATTTATTTTACCACAATAAGCAAAAAATTTGGGCCGTGTATGCTTCATAATGTCTTTAAAACTAATTAATAGGAATTATAATTAACTTGGAACTGTATTTCTACAATGAATGAATTCTATACTTCTGATCAGGAATGTGATAAAAATACCATTTCCCTTTCCAGAAAGGAAATGTGGAAAACTTGACATGTAACTGAAGAAAAACAGAAAAAGAATCAACATAAACTTACTTTAATTGCTTCAGTCTGCATCACAGGTGCAGGCATAGCAAAGGCACTTGGAGCATACACCTGGTGATATGTTGCTTGAACTCCATGATCAGAATAAGGCTATTTTTTATAAAAAGGGAGGCGGGTGTAGGGAAGGAGGGATTGTGGGGGGAGAGAGATTATTTTCATTTATTAATTAAAAATAGTAATTTAGCATTACAATGTGCTAAGCATTCTGCTACACAAAGAAAAGAAACATAAAAACGTATTATCTCTGATCAGTTAACATATAGTCTGAGCAAGAAACACAGTAGTCAAATCACCATATGTCCCATGAGATATGTATCTGCTATATGATGAATGGGAAAGAAGAAAAGGAGTACTTGGTGTTTCTTAAGAAAGATAGGGAAGGTGGTCAAGGACCTTTCCCTTGTGGAGCTGATGCCTGACTTTGAAGAATTAGGGAAAGAATGAGGGAGTAGTGTCATCAAAGACACAGAAAGAAATAAGAACACACCTTGGTCTGGGATCTGCCCAGGTAGTTTGTCAGGCTGGAAGAAGGATCACACACTGTAAGACCACTGGAAGAGGAGCATTGGAACAACAGATGGAACAGAATATATAAAACAGATGTATGGCTTGTCTACGATGAGACACCATTCACTGGAACACAGGACATCTGATGTTTATGTAATCATATGTGAGAGGGCTGGATAGGAGTTAAGCTTTTGACATGTACAACTTTGGGTATTTGTAGGAATTCTAGTAAAGGAAATATAATGTGAACTATATATGTAACTTGAAATTTTCCAGGAGTCATGTTAGAAAAGAGTAACAGGTGAAATTCCTTTTTAATAATATGTTTTATTTAAACAAAAAGGTTCAAACTATCATCATATCAAAATATATACGGTATTAAATTATTGCACTTGTAACTTTGAGGGGGCATACCATGTCATAAAAACCTGGCATGGATTTTACATGTATGTGACATCTCAATTTGACCCTGCCACAATCAAGTGCTTATGGCCACATGTGGCAAGTAGCTATGGTACTGGATAGGTGGTTTACAACTCAAGCGTGAGGCTGGTGTGAATGACAGCGTAGGAGTGAATGTAAGGGCTAAAGAGTGGAGAGCTAAACACAAAATCATGGCAGAATATTAGTTTACAAGGGGAAAAATAAAAGGAGAAAAACGAATCCCAGAAAAGAGCAGTATCATGAGAACCAGAGGGAGAGAGAACCTCAAAGGATATGTACAATGTGTCTGAGACGTCAAATACGATTAAAGAGGAAGAATGATTTGACAACAGGAAGTCTCTAAGGACCTTTTTCAAAGGTAGCTTCAGCAGAAGATAATGAAGCAGACTCAGTGGGTATGGAACGAATGGGTAATAAAGCAGTAGGAATAATGAATGTAAACAACTTGTTCAAGAATCTTGGCTTTGGGAGGTAGAAGAGAGGACATGGGAGGATTGTGTCATGGAATAATAACTGCCTTTTACAAGGTGCCAGGCATTAAACAAAGAACTCTATACAATATTCCCTAATCTTTATATTAATCTTGAAAAACACATTTTCCATTTTTTTTTTTTTTTTTGAGGCAGGGTCTCACTATGCAGTTCAGGCTGGTCTTGAACTCACTTTGTAGCCCAGGCTGGCCTTGAACTCCTAATACTCCTACTGCCTCAGCCTCCAGAGTACTGGGATTACAGGTGTGTACCACCACGTCTAACATGTTTTCCTTAGTTTACAAATGAGGAAATTATGAAAGGAAGAATGTGAGGATTAATTCTGAGTAACACAGTAAGTGGTGAAGCTGTAAACCACTGGAGGGGAAAAAAAGACTTAAAATGTAAGAGAATGAAAGGGTAATGGATGGGGTGGAAAGGAACTGAAAATATCCAGAGCATGAGTCAGAAATAACCTTGGATAAGACTGAATATTACTAAATAGATACCAGAAACTAAGGAAGACTTTGGTTTTGTTTTAGTCTATATGTTGGAGATGACAGACTGAGTTGACTTGCACAAATTGGTTTCTGCTTAAAAGAGCAAGTAAAGCTATGCTCTAAGAGTAAAAGAGAGGATATGGTAGTACTAAAGACTTCGCAAGGGCTCAAAATAACCATGAAATGAATAAAGATACTAACTTTTTCTTGAAGGAAACTTGTCTATATAACACCACAAATGCCTTGCAGTTTCTAATTTTAGGGAAATCCCACTTAAACTATTCATTAAATTATATAGATGTTAGACTATATCTTCTACCTGGTGATATGTTAGTAATAGAAATAATATTAAAATGCAAGCATACAAGTATTCTCTGTGTGGAAATACAACATACAAATTATATGATAATAATTAGTTATATATTTAGAAAAATCTTACTAGATTCCAGTAAAAATAACCTTATGATATGTATCTAAAGAAACATACACAAAATGGAATACTATTAAGCCTAAAAAAGAAGAAATCCTGTTATTTGTGACATCATAGATGAAACCGGAGGAAACTGCTGTAAACCAGGTACAGAGAGGTAAATCCTGTATGATGTCACTCAGATGTGGATTCTGAAAACAATCAAGCTCATAAAAGCACAGAGTAAAGTGATGGTTGGGGAGAAGTATGTGGAGGTGTTGGTGAAAGGGGACATTTTGTTAGCATGAGTGTGTTTTGACTATCTACTGTATAACATGGTGACTACAGTCAGTAATAATATGTTGTCTACCCCAAAGTTATTGAGAGATGTTAAAGGATTCTCACTGTGAGAAAACAAGGATAATTGAGTAGAGTGGTGGATTAGCTCGACTGTAGTCATCAAAGACACAGAAAGTATCCATTTCATAATGTATATACACATCAAAATATCTACAGCACAATTCTTATTCATCAATTATACCTCAGCAAAACTGGTAAAAAGCAACCACAAAAATAAGGGTGAGACAAAGAATGGAAGAATCTAATGAAAGTGTTGATATTAAATATGAAGATACAACTACTGAAATTATTGTTCTAGAACAAAAATTATAAACCTTTGCAATATAAAAAATAATGTACTCGTGCCAGAGGGTGGGTGCTCATTTCTAATTTTTATAACACTGATTTAAAATATACCATGCAAATTCCTGGCACATAGATGGCAAGGCTATTACTGATGGCTCAAAGATACAATTTAAAGATACTGAAGATACTTATAATTTGTAGTTATATAATAAATTTGCATTATATATATATATATATATATATATATTTTTTTTTTTTTTTTTTGAGATAGGCTTTCACTATGCAGTTTGAGCTGGCTTTGAACTCACTTTGTAGCCCAGGCTGGCCTCTTAACTTGGAGTGATCCTTCTGCCTCTGGGTGGGTGGCTGGGATTACAGCCTTAAGTTATATATTTTAAGAAAGATTTTTAAAGGTATTTTTCTTTACTGCTTTAATGATTATATTTTTAACTGATAGAATATTAGCAGTAATACAGATTGACAGACAAAATGAGAAAGAAAAATATTTGATATCTTACTATTTTCAACATGATTAAGTTAAGAGGTTAGCGTAGTACAGTGAACAGTAAGTTGACTGAGGAATGATCAGTACTAGCTAGTGAAGTCTAAGGTGAAGTGTTAGATATATAAAAGAGGAAAAGATATAAATAAATCAAAGATAAGCAGGTTCAGTGAGGGTCTTGAATAAATTAAATAGTTCTGGAGATGCAGCTCAGTTGTAGAGTGCTTGCCTAGCATATGAAAGACCCTACTCCATCCCCAACACTGCTCCAAATGAAAACCAAACAAAAAAGCCACAGATACCTCTGGAACAGAAGCTTCCATCAGAGATAGTGGAGGAGGAACACATCCACCATCTTGTGCTATCTCCATGGGTTGGTAAATTACTTCAGAAGGTTGCAGGTATAAAAATGGAGTGGAAGAAGCAGGAGACTAAAACACAAAACCGTATTTCAAATTCAAGTATGATTAATGATTTCTGTTAGACAAGTGATGGTGAGCCTTTTAGTTTTCAATGATAATATACAGCTGGCTCTGGTACTTGTGTCATAGGTTCACCATGACTGTGTTAGAACAATGACCCAAAAGATGAGAGATACACTGTTTTCATACTTTCCTAAACTACCTTTTAAGGGATAGCACGGAATTATCTTAGTAACAGATGAGGAACTCTGGGTCTTTATAAATTCAAATTGCACAGATGTCATTAAAGAACATCACTATAAATACCAAAAGTTATTAGTGTCTCAGAATCTTACATGCCAATTCAGATAACTGTAGTTATATTAATAGCATCATTAAAGGCTGTAATAATGTATGATATTTAAATTGGCATGTTTACTTAGCTTTGTGACTTCCCATAGAAGTGGGAAAACGTTATTAAACACATTTGGTGATATATCACTTGTTTTAAAATCTGGAAAACAATACAGTTTGAACATCTCTGAAGTTTCAAATTTTAGGGCATTCTGGATTTGAGATTAGGGATGTTAACTAGTAATGCTTATATAAGTATTCTAAAACCTAAAAAACCTCAAAAGTATGTATTCAAAAGCACTTTGATCCCAAGAATTTAGGATAAGGATATTAAACCTGCACTTATTTAGGAGGGTAGGTCAAACAAGCAAAATCAAAAGTGAAACTAGACAAATGCTAAAATTTCCAATAATACCAATAGTAAAAAGAAATAGTTTCTCATGTTTATATAGCATTCACTTAAAAAATGCTTTCACTTACATATCTCATTTATATCTTCACAAACATCATGTATGGAAACTTACAAAAGTATAGTATTACATCCATTTTGCAAATGAGGAAGTGAGAATATAGTGATTAAATGAACTGTTAAAGGAATCACAGTACAAGAGGGAGGTCTGACAGGTAGTTTTCCTGACTTAGTCTCTATATAGTCTTCAGAAGAGTACAGATTTTATATATTTACATTCAATACTGATTGTTAGTATTTACCTGAGGAACACTCCACTGCCACTGTCCTGGAAGACACTGTGCTGGGGCCTAAAATGAGAAACAAACAAAAAAACACCCAGGTCATAAACACTGGACAGTGCCAGGCAAAACAATAAAGTTGGGCCCTTAAGCCATATATAAAAATTAACTTGAAATGGACCAAAATGTAAAAGCTAAAATGATGAAACACTAAGGTTTTGTGATACTGAATTAGGCAATGTTTTAAAAATGATGACAAAAGCTTAAGAACATCTACACAGAGGTGTACACAGATATAAATCAATAGTGGATTTTATCAAAGAATTTCTGCCTTGAAATTGACATGATGGGAAATATTAATCTCAAGCTCTTTTCTACAATGTACTTAACATGGTTTTCTAAGTGTGTATATTAAAAATAAATTTTGTATATATTAAATAAAATTATGACATCAAAACCACACGTAACAATAACCAGAGCAATAAAAGAAAAAAAAACTACCTTATTAAAATTTTAATGATGCAAAGGACACCAACAAGAGATGAAAATACAACACATGATATAGAAGAAAGTGTAAGTCATCTATCTGATAAGAAAATTATACGAAGAATATATAAAGAACTCTTAAAAACACAGAAACCTAACTTAAAAATGAGTGAATGATATAAATAGACTTTTACAAAAAAAAAAAATACAAAAGACATATATATGGCTAATAAGATACACGTATCTATACAATGTTACTTCAGTTCACAAACTTTACTCTTTCCACAATTCTGGTCACAAAATGAGTTGGATAAGAACCAAATCAAATTAAATGGCAAAGTTCAATATTGACCTTATGGGGAAATCTGATTTAGTTCTCATCTAGTTTGGTTTGTGACCAGAATCATGGAAAGAACTGAGTTTGTGAACTGAGGCACCACTACGTATGAGATTTTATATATGTATGGCCAATAAACACATGAAAAGGTGGTGGTAAACATCATTTGCCTGTGTGGAAATACAAATGAAAGCCATGATGTGATACCAGCTCATACATACTGGGATAGCTATAATCAAAAATGTACCTGAGAACAAATATGAGGATATGGAGTAAGCTAGAACCCTCATAAGCTGCTGGTGGGACTATAAAATGGTGCAGTCTTTCTGCAAAGCAGTGTGACACTTCTTTAAAAATTAAGTACATAAATTCCACTCTAGGTGCAAAACCTAAGAAAAATGCAAATGTATGTCCCACAAAAAACTTGTTCATCACAACATTATTTGTAACAGCCAAAAAGTAGAGACAATCCAAATGTCTATTATCTGATGAGTGAAAATTTTGGTGTACCTGCACCAAGGGATTTTATTGTGAGATGAGGTACAGATACCTGCAATCACGTGAGTAAATTTTTATGATGAGTGAACAAAGCTAGTCATGAAATACCATATATTGTATAGCTCTTTCTACATAAAATGTCCAGAACAGGCAAATCTATGAGGACAGAGATTACTGGCTGCTTAGCTAGGATGGGGAGTGGGAACAGTAGGGATTGATAAATAAGATTTAAGTGGGGGGTGGTTAAAGCATTCTAAGGTGTTACAGAATAACAAGGAATTACTAAAAACCAACAGTATGCTTTTGTTAGGTGAATTGTACAGCATGTGAATTGTATCTAAAGCTGTTAATAAAAAAGGTTTGAGGAGGTACAGTGGCACACATCTGTAATCCCAGGTACTTGATAGGCCTCTGAGGCAGGAAAAGCACAAGTCTGAGGCCAGTCTGGGCATTTCAGCAAGACTCTGTGCCAAGATAAAATTTAAAAAGCACTGGAGCTCTGTTTTAGCAGAGCACTTTCCTAGCATGGGTGGTGCCATGGGTTTCATCATCACTATGGGGCTGGGGGCAATTTACTTAAGGTTCTCATTGTAAAACAACAAAATAAAAGCTAGACTTTATTCCTTAAAATATATTATTTTTCAGTGATGAATGTTTTATTCTTACTCATTTTAAATAAAGTTTTTTTCTTGATTATTTTTTATTATTATTTTCCTCTTGAGACAGGGTTTCACTATGTAGTCCAGGCTGGCCTTGAACTCACTATCTAGTCCAGGTTGGCCTCAAACTCATGGCAATCCTTCCACTTCAGCTTCCCGAGTGCTAGGATTACAGGTGTGCACTGGCACGTCTGGCAATTTTTCTCATTATTTGACCAAAAGAAAAAAAAAAAAACAGGAAGATGATTCCAAGGATCTACCATCTAAATCAAATCACTGTAAATTTAGTTCTGACCATTTCAGCTCCTAAAGGAAAATATCACTGTATTACGGGAACCGAAATAGTGTGAAATCCATGTTACATATGAAATATTGAAAAAGGCAGAATAAAATATAGTCTTTTAATATTTAATTAAGTATTTATTTATTTTTGTTCTTTTGAGACAGGGTCTCGCTGTGTAGTTCAGGCTGGCCCTTGAGCTCACTTTGTAGCCCAGGCTGGTCTCGAACTCACAACAATCCTCCTGCCTCAGCCTCCTGAGTGCTGAGATTACCGGTGTGTGCCACCATGCCTGGCAAGAAAATATTTTAATAAAAACTTGAAATATAGTGAGTGATATTTGGCAATTTTAAGGGCAGAATTATAATAAATATGTAACTGTAAAAACTGAAGTGAAATTATTTCTTACAGTGAAAATAGGGAACCAAAATCTTTCCTAAGTATATCTAGGTAGCACACCTATAATTTTATAATTTGTATCAAGCAGAAAATCATAATCAAAATATAAAATTGTATTAAACTCTCCAGAATACTGTACATCTGATATGTCACATGAGCTATAACTATACATAACCAAGGAAAGGAAGAGCTAGACTCAGGCATAAGGAGAAAACACTTCCAAAATACTGTTATGTGTTATTCTTCTTTGTCACTGGATAAGCTAGGACAGTAATTTTAGAAGTTTGGCATATGCCAAATGTTGCCTATCTAATTAGGGCACTTTAACTGGAGTCACTGGTGATCTTCCTGCTGGGAACCTGTGACTGCGAGGCTAAGACTTGATTCTAGAAGCCCACTCTTGTCTGCATTGAATCTTTTGCAACTGGAGTCACCTAGAGTCTCTTCTGTGAGGTTTGCTTTGCTCATGGCTAGTGAAAGTTCAACACATTCCTTGTCTTTCTCCTTGTCTTTGCTCCTGGATCCTTATTGGGATATTATTTTTAGAAGAGATTGAGTCAGAGGAGAAGGGCACCCCACTCCAACACTCTCTTGTTAAAGAAAGCATTATGGATCTCCCTTCTCAAGAGGTGCTCAAGGTGGGCAATGAGGTAAAGATCTCAAAACTGTATTCTCAGCTTTTCATCCTGCTACATTAAATGGTATGGTACTTAATCATCTGTCTTTGGGGCCTCTGCTGAAATTCCGTGACAGTCTAAGAAAACTCATGCTATAGAATGTGCTTTAAATAAATGCTGTTAAATTACTTTAGCTTTTAAAATGAGGTATTATATTTAGCACAGTAATAGAATTAAAAATTGATTTTCCCCAAAGTCTAATAATAAAAAGATTCTGTAATTTATTGTTTCTTTTTTTTTGAAACAAAGTCTCACTATGTACTCCAGGCTGACCTCAGACTCATGGCCATCTGCTTGCCTCAGCCTCCTGAATGCTGGGATTACAGGCAAAATCCACCACACCTGGCCTGGTTCTACAGTTTTAACCTAACATTTCATATAGGTTTATTTTAAAAGTTGAAAAAGTAACATAAATAAAAAGTTCTTCCATTGCTAGAGGTATGAAATAATGTGATTCTATATGGAAATGTTATAAATCAGAGATTGACAAATATTTTCTGTAAAGAACTAGAGAGTAAATATTTTTAGATTTGCAGGTCATATGATCTCTGTTAAAAACTACTCTTTCATACTAGTACAAAAGCAGCCATAGGTAATACAAAAGCAAATGCAGCTATGTTCCAGTAATGCTTTATCTACAAAAGCAGGCCTTTGGCTGGGTCTGGTCTAGAATCATGGTTTGATGACTCTGCTATGAACCAAAATGGGTCTACATCATAATTCACTTACTCCTAATTTCCCACCAGAGTTAATAAAAAGAAGAGTGCTGGTTAATTAAAAGAGGCTGTCATAATATAATAGGTAATAAACTGTAAGTTGTTACTTATTTAAGTATATATCATATTAAATATAACAAGAAATTAACATAATGTTAATAGTAATATAAAACATCAGTTGTGGTCCAAGACCTGTATCTGACTTTAGGAATTACTGCTAAAGGTGTTTTAGAGCAAATTTTAGCCAGGGGAATAAGACTGACCTCATAACATTTGTTAAAATGAAGCACAGTCCATCTTCTTATATAACATTGTTTAATTCCCTCATAAAAGAAGAAAAAATACTGCTGTCAAGGCTTAAGCATCTCTTTTTGATCAGTAAGACTATTTACATGAGAAAGAAATAGTGAAAATTATCTCAAAAAAGTGCTGATAGTATCAAAGGGTTTGAATTGTAATTTAATGCCTACCTGGTAGTGATATGCAGGTTGCTGATAAACAGGCTGAGCTATCATCACTGGAGAACTAGATATGGAACGTGACTGTACCAAGAAAAGAAAAATAGAATGTTTTAGGCAAAATTCTTTAAAACAGCTCATAAATAAAACATCTCAAATTGTTGCATAAACCCAGTGAACTTTTTGTTAATGATTAAAAATGATTTTCCTACTTCTTATTGACATTATTACCAACTCTACTAGGCTATTTAAATAATTATGAGAGCATGACTATTTCCACATTTCATTTCCAAAGCAATACTGTACTAAAACAACAACAGTACCAGAAAACTTGCTTTTAAGTCTGCAATGTATCACCTTCAAAGATTATAAAAAAAAAATCAAAGAGAATGTTTAAAGAAAAATGGCACTTGAACTTAGAGGTATATTGCTTCTCTCTACTGTGGAAACTACAAGTAGATAATGTTTATGGTAGCATTTAAAACTGAATTAATAATCCCATCTGATTTTCCCATTGATTTTGCACTAAAAGTAATTAACATTTTATTCCTTTGTTATACATTTACTTAAAAGCAAATACATTATTTACTGAAACATCTGTCAAATTATTTTAGTAATAGGATATTTAAATGAGTTAATTATCCAATGAATACATCGATATCTTGTGATACATCTGTATCTGAAGTACAAGCAACACTTAACTTTTTTCAACATGATAGAGTAAGCCCTGAAATAGATTTAATGCCAAATCATTAATAAAACAGGCAAATTGTATTTCAAGACAGATATAATTACTATAATTGTAGCAAATAAAATTTAGATTCTAACATGAGAATTATTAACTTACTATTGTTTGTCTTAATGTTCACGGCTTCAAAACTGAAGTATCATTATTTTGTAAGATATATATATTTTACTATGTTAATAAAATTGTGCTACAGATTAACATTAGAAAGTAAAAATGTAATTTACTACAATAGGTTAAAAGAGAAAAAAATAATAGTTCAGCAGATAGAAAAATATTTTTAAAAGTTTCTTTTTTAAATAAGAACTTGTAGCAAACAATAGAAAATAACTTCCTAAACTGTTTTAGGGCAACAGCTTTCACTTTGGGTGGTTCAGTCTCATAGGGATCATCTGGCAATACTGGAAAATGTTTTGGTTTTCATAACTGTGGGGTAGCTGGGGACAATTCTAAACACCCTACAAAGCACAGGACAGCCCTCCCCAAGCAAGCATTTGGTTCAAGATGGCAATAATGCCAAGGCTGTGAGACTCTGATGAAGAGTATCTTTCAAACCCCACAGACAGAGAGAGACAGGAGTTTAATGGTGAGTCAATAATGAACTTGTTCCTGTTTTCAAGAATAAGATTATGAAATTATTACATCAATTCTGTAGCAGGGACACTGCGAGGATAACAACTCAGTGAGTTGGGTGGAGAGAGAAGAAACAAAATGATGGAATGAAAAAGACCTAAATAGAGGTATCACGTTCATGGGTGGAAAGATTCCATATTAGAAAATACCTAAATGTCCCAAATTAGTCTATACATTGAATGTAAAATTCAATTAAAAACCCAAAAGGGATTTTTGCAGAACAAGCTGAATTATAAAATTTGTACTTAAAAACAAAGACTTAAGACAGACTTTGAAGAATAAAGTGAGACTCTGCTCTGTCAGATTTCAGAACTCCCGATAAAGCCACAATAATGAAAGCAGAATTGGGCAGAGCAGGCAGGTACACCACTGGAACAGAACAGATGCACACAGAGCAACTTGGTGTTTGAATGACTCATTTCAAACTTGGTAGGTTAGTTGATACATATCCTGCAGATTTTAGATCTAGCTTTGAAAGGCAGCAATACTACAGAATTAAAAAATAAAATATGAGATTACTTTCTTGAACAAAAGGAATTGTTTTTAAAATAAGATACTAAAAGTTGAAACCATAAAGGAAAACATTAATACATTTGTTGACATTAAAATAACACAAAAATTATAACCTTCTAGTAGGGAGAAACCCTCAAACCATGTTAAATGGACAAGCCACAAACTGGAAGGAGATATTTACAACTCACAAAATTCAGGTAATAAACAAGAAAAAGTCAAATCACTCTTGTAGAAAAATGGTCAAAAATATGGCAGATAGTTTACAGAACAAACTGGAATGACCAGTAAATATATGAAAATCAATTCACTCTTCAAGACTAGCCTGGGCTATGAAGTGAGCTCAAGGCCAGCCTGAATTGCATCGTGAGGCCCTGTCTCAAAAAGACAAAAATAAATAAAGTAGTATGATTCCTGGTACCAGAACAAACAACAAACAAACAAACAAAAACCAAATAACATTACATAATGACCTTGGCAAAAATGTAAGAATGTGGTAGCTGTTAGGGTTGGCACAACATGAATAGGTATCACACACTGCTGGCTAGAGTTTATAAATGGGTATACTTTTAGTATAAAGCTTTTAGTCAACATTTAGTCAAAGATGCATGTAAAATTTCAATTCTATGCATGTGTCAGAGTATGTTAGGGAGCAAAAAAATATTCCAGGCATGAATAACTAAGAGTACCAATTTTAGAGCCTAAACTTCATTGATCTGCCTCTGAATACTTCTGTGTTCTTTGGATTCCTCTTCTCAAAATTTCCCTTTCATTTACTTCCTTCCCTAAATAATAGTACACTTCTCATTCTGGAAGTTACTATACTGCTTTGTTCTGAAATATAAACACCATCACTGCATCAAACAAATACACAATTCAAGGTAATGCCCAGAGAAATAGGAGGAGTTTAAACAAAGAGCTTTATAAGAAACATTAAAAGATGAGATGGTACCTTATTTCATCCAGGAAAAATAATTAAATTAGCTGATGTTCACAGGGATATATGCAAACTTTTATTTGAGTTTAAAATGAAGTCAGAATCTTCTAATAGTTTTATTTAATCGACTAGCTTTGTTAAATGAGCTGTAGAGCAGACATTTTCAATTATTAAAATAAGATAAATATATGGGTACAAATTTACTTAATTTATTTATGTTTTTTTTATTTTTTAAAAAATAAAAGCACAAAAATATATTAACAAACAGACACAAATTAGCATAAAAAATAGTACAATCACAACTGATCTACAGACAAGGTGACATGATCTCAACAGTGGTTATTGCTTTATCCATTGATTATTTATGTTTTTGATACAGGGTCTTTCTATGCAGTTCAGGGTGGCCTTGAGCTCACTTTGTAGCCCAGGCTGGTCTTGAACTTGGAACAATCCTCCTGCCTCAGCCTCCTGAGTGCTGGGATTATAGGCATGTGCCACCATGCCCAGCAAAAACTTATTTAAAGTAATACACCATAGGCCTAAACTATTCAAACTTATAAGTTTTACATATCACCTTAAAATAAGTATATTTATAATTTTTCAAAAAAGGTTAGAGGATATATAGACAAAACCTTTAAAAACCACTTCCCTGAAAAAAACTCACATAATACATGTAAGATCTGAATGTTCAATATAGCCTTCATTGTAGAAAAACTTTGAAATGTCTATGAATAAAGGAATATAATAGAATATAAAATATTAAAGCGAATAGATATATATAGATTAATATGGTATAGTCCAAAAAAGGATCAATACAGTTTAATCTCAAACATACAGTGTTGAGTAAAAATCCAAATTTATATAGTGTTTAAAAACCACCTAGCTGGGGATATGGCTCAGTAGTAGAGTTCTCTCCTTGCGTGCACAAGCCCCTGGGTTTGATCTCCAACACCACAAGAAAGAAAGAAAAAACCAAAAAACCCAAAACAAAACAAAACACCACCTAGCTAAGCATGGTGGAACATACTTGTAATTACAGCACTTGGGAGGCTGGGGGACTGCTATGAGTTCGAGGCCCACCTGGGCTACATGGTGAATTCAAGACTAGCCTGAACCATAAAGTGAGACCTTGTCTCAAAAAACAAATAAACCACCAAAGCAATACTATATGTTAAGAATATATACATCTGCAATAAAAACATACAAAACAGATGGGAAATATTCTGAGAAGCAAAATGAGAACAAAGATAAGGAAAACTTTACCTGAATTTGCTGTATTTAATTGTCCCCTTTAAAGTAAGTAAATATGGCAAAATGTTAACATCTATTAAACTTGGGTGATAAGGACATGGGTGTTATTTGTGTTTGAAATATTTTGGAAATAAAAAATATTTATAATATTTGATATTGACAGGTAAAAATTCTTTAAATGAAGTTACTTACAGGCCAAGCTGGTGGGACAGAAGCTACCTCTGGAGTATGAAAATAAGCCACGCCATTATGGTAAGTGTAGGGATATCCAGTTGAAGTGGTTAGATACATTGTTCCAGAAGCTGGCATTACACTAGAACCTAAAGCAAAGATTAAATAATTGAAACATTTAACTTTTAAATATATAATTTCTGAACACTTTTGGAAAAATAACACAGCTACAAAGGTACAGTAAAATATCACAGATATTTTTAAATTCCATATATCAAGCTATCTTTGAAGCATGCATTGTCAAATTCATTACCTTATAACTTTTATTAGCTTAAGATAATTAAAAGACAAGGTTAATATAAAATATTAAAAATCTACCATTTCAGATTCTAACACCAGTATAATGAAACAGAATTTAATAGTAAACATTATCACCTATGTCATTTTTATAAACAATTTAGAAGTTACTGAGAAGACTACAGACACTAAAGTTCCTAAGATCTTAGACGTAATTTATGAAGTTCAAAGATGAGGAGGAGGCAGTGGAGCTGGAGAAGATTCCACTTTCCTGAAGATTTCTGGGTTCTACTCTATTACTTGGTTGAGTTTACTGCCAGCAGGCATTCATCCATACTATCACTATCTTCTCTCCAGTGTCCCTCTGTTAGAACTGCTGCTCTTGAAAACATGACAAGTCTTTGGGTAGGTAGTCTGCAGGTCTAGAGTCCCCAACTCTTTTTTTCCAAGCCAGGTCCCCCTGACCAAAAAAAAAAAATCAACCAGGGATGATGACATATAACCTTAATCCCAGCACTCTGGGAGGCTGAGGCAGGAGGACTGCAAGTTTGAGCCCAGCCTATGTAACTTACAGACTTACCAAGACCCTGACTCAAAAAAATAAAAGTGTTGGGGATATAGCTCAGTGTGAATTCCCTAAGTTCAGTCCCCAATACTGTCAAAAATAAAAACAAAGATACAACAACAAATCAAATTACACTTACTGTTCTGTCATAGAGGAGACTTTAAAAGTTATAGACTGGACCAGCAAGGTTTATAAATGACTGGAACTATTAATACTCCTTCAACTATACCTGTGCTTCTCAAAATTTTACATACACTAGAGTCATGTTTATTAAAATGCAAATTCCAGGGACCCATCACCAGACATCTTGAGCTAGGGCCCCAGAATCTGTGCTCTCGCCATCTCTGAGGGAACTGATGCTGTTTGCAAACTACAGTGTCAGTTCCACTGGTCCACAACTGTAAACAGCATTACTATTTCTCAGCTGTTATGTTTCCACTGCATTTGATCTAGAACTGTTACCACTTATTTCTTTTAAAACCATATTCTTTTGAGGATCTGATGAAACCTATGGATGTTTTTCTCAGAGGCATGTCTTTATTTGTTTCAAGTAAAATTCCACACACATTTCAGGAGGATCACAGATCCTCAAGATCATCAATAAAACATGGTCTATCCATTAAATGAATACTGTATTATTATGTACTATTAAAGGGCATTGAACTAGGTCTTGGGAACACAGCAAAAATTTTTTAAAAACTGGACATGACATAGCCTCTATGTCTTTAGAAGTTAGGGTTTCATATGCAAAATAGTTATTAGCTAATTATACAATCAATTAAAATCTTGATGAACACATGAAGAGGCAGTATTGGGTATGTTACTAGGTAATACAGACTACGGTAGTGAAGATTTATATTATTTTACATATACAAAAAATCAATTTCTTCCTACAAATGGTATGGAGTATCTGTGAGGAAATGATGTTTGAGCTGTTCTATAAAGAATGCATGAATGGCAGAGTACTCTGAGTAAAAGACATACTATGTCAGAGGGTCCTGACAAGTGCTGTGCTCCTTGCAACTCTTCTGAATTACTAGTTAGCTCCTAAGTCAAAGCAGTGCAGTGCAGATGATCACAATCCATTCACTTGTTGCCAGAGCTACAATAACCACTTAATGTTTTAAACTTCCCAGTAACACTAGGATGGGGCTATGGAAAATAAGAAAAGTTATTAATTTTATGGG